>SJYQ01002854.1:327861-344587 GCA_006410935.1 Redunca redunca
CGACAGGTCAAATATTTAATTGTAAAACCTAAGTTATACACTAAGTTAGACAATCCTTGGAGTTCCATATTTAGCAAGAAAGTAGCATTACAGTAGCTCAGAAGTTATAATCAGAGACAAGCCCATAATGGATTATTCAATTAAACTAGCTGTTTACAAATCATGAGGCATGTAATAAAGGCCCTCTTGGGTCTAAAAGGCCTTTCAATATTTTCTTGTCAATGAAAAAGGGAGAATCACTTGAAATGTTCAAGTATCCTATTCACTTGTGGATTACACTCTGGAGCAGCTTCTCCCAAAGTGTATAAAGAAAATTACATTCATGGGATGTTGATTTGATGAAATAGGTTGAATGAAAAGAAGCAGGAAGGACCTAATAGGTGAAAGAAAGTGAAAATGATTTTTTTACTGCAGGATTTCTCCCAACCTTTATTTATTTATTTATTTTCGGCTGTGCTGGGTCTTCGTGGCTCCACGCAGGCTTTCTCTGGTTGCGGTGAGTGTGGGCCACTCTTTGTTGCGGTGTGCGGGCTCTCTCACTGCAGTGGCCTCTCTTGTTGCGGGGCACAGGCTGTAGACACGCAGGCTTCAGTAGATGTGGCATGTGGGCTCGGTAGTTGTGGCTCACGGGCTCTAGAGCACAGGCTCAGTGGCTGTGGCTCACGGACTTAGCTGCACAGTGGCATGTGGGATCTTCCTGGCCCAGGGATAGAACCTGTGTCCCCTGAGTTGGCAGGTGGATTCTTAACTACTAGACCACCAGGGAAGCCCTCTCCCAGCCTTTGATACGTGTGGCGATTCATCAAGCCCATATTCTTTAAAAGACTTTGTTTAGAGAACCCCTTTATTTGCTTTTCCCTGCACCTTTACTTTGAGATACATTTTAGAGGTATCTCCATAAACCGCAAATCCTGATGTGTCTTAACAGTTCTCAGAAAAAGAGACCCACAACAGAGACCCTGGCTTTGGGTAATGGTCTCCACAGATTGTTACCATGTGCTGTGACAATGTTCCAGCTCAAACTGTCTTCATTTCACACAATGCCTTAACAGTCATTCATATTTACTACTGAGATACATATTTCATTGCTTTATTCATTCAGTGATGTTTTTTGCCTTCAACAAGACCCATCGGCTAATAGTTGTTAGGATCTTCTAATGCTACCTTAAAGTGAGTAATTCTGAGAAACTATATTAGAGTAGTCCCCCTATGGATTCTAATGGTTCAAACTACCATAATCATTTTGCCAACCACTGTAGGTATTGTCACGACCCGTGATGTGATCTAAATACTTTGCAAATATGAAACATTTTTCTGTTAACCCTGTTTGGGACTATCGGCATTCTCATTATATCATTTGGCAGAGGCCACTTTTTCCAACAGAATATTCTCCATATCTGAAATATTACACAAGACAGTATGGCAGCTGTGTGAAAAGCTGGTTGATTTTGAAGTGATCTCCAGCTTTATGACTGTCTGAGTTTCAAAATAGAATGAGTGTGATTACAGCCTACATAAAATGTTACAGGCTACAGAAAGCCTGGCTCCAAATCAAATGCCAAATAATGCTACATTGTATTGTACTTCAGAGTTGTTGAAACATTTAGAAAACACTGGGTTTGACTTAACAAACATTTATTGAACACTCACTGTATGCAAAATAGTTTGTTCATGCTAATAATCCCTGGAGCAAAAATAGTCTCACCCTTTAACTGGGAAGCATTTATGGTACACCCAGTGAGATGGTTCTTTTCAATACCATTGTAATTCTGTGTAGCTAATATTCATCCAGGCCATATAAGCAATGTGTGAAGATAATTAAATGAGTGTAATTGGGAAAGGATCAGTAATGCTGACAACCTAGTCACTAACTCCACATCAATTCCTCTTTTGATGAATTGGGCAAGTCAGACATGTGACTTAACAGGGTTGGATGCTGAGAGAAGAATTATGCCAATAATTGCACCTATTAGAGATTAATTCCTAATGAATTGGAAATTGAATGATTAAAACCAAACAGAAAGTAAATAGTTTAAGCCAAGTCTGCCATTTCTGAGAGCCAGGAGAGAACATAAAACATCTATCCAGTGTCAGCAAGGTGAACGCTTAAATGAGTCTGGGTGTGGAGGAAGCTAGGATGGGCTCAGATGTCATGATGCAGTTCAGGGAGAGGGTCCAGGGCCAAAAGCTGAATCATACCATACTTGATATTTGATAAATATCAACAAGTGGATGAAGACATGAACTCAAGACTAGGAAACCAAATCAGAAAATCCAGAAAAAACATTAGAGAGGAGAACAACATCAGCAAAAGTTAATGTGGTGGTTTGAATGAGAGGAACGACCTAGAGGGGAGAAAACATTAGCATTTGTTCTTTTGTTTACATTTAGAAATTAATGCAAGGAAATGTCAGGCTTCAGGGACTCCTCAGGAGGTTGAGAATCAAGACTGATGCACACGAATTCTTCCTTTCTGAAAATAGGCCTCTGAGAAAAGCAATCTCTAAGTTTGTACCCATTTCATCCTCAAAATGGGAAAGAACTAGGGTTTGTCCAATCTGCTTCAGTTCATCTGGCCGTTTGGAAAAAGATCATTCTGGAGAATGGAGGGCAGAAATTCCCACCCACCAGCCCTTCTCCACCTATATTTTGGTGCTTTTCCTCACTTGAGCTGTTGATCACTTTTTTATATCTTTATCTAAGAAATTGGATGGGGCAGTGGTCTGTGGTGAGGTGGACAAATGCTTATGGAATAAGAATAAGGATCATCTTAGGCTTAATTTCAACTCTGTGCTCTAGAGTCAAAATAAAAATTGCATCAAGATCTGTTTATGGCAGCAAAGCTTATTGCTGAAATACAGATTGTATTGCTAGTATGTATGATATTGTAAGTGTTCTTAGTAGCCAAGATTTCATATGATCTCTGCAATCAGGGAAAGCTAAGAAGTAAAATATTTATTGAATTCCTTAGTATATTATTAAGAGATATCAATACAATTCAAGAAATATTCATTGATTGCCCTAGAAAGCAAGGTGGACATTTCCCTCCATGGTGGAGCTAACAGTTTAGCCTAAATATATATAATTAGTAACAAGCAACTCAAGTGTTAAAAAAAAGAAGGCCTATGGAGAAACTCAGTAGTCTCTTTTAAGGTGCTTAATCTAGTGTTGTGAGTTAATGACATCTTTCCTGAGTAACTAATAGTTTAAACTGAAACTTAAAAACCTGATAATCTGATGAATAAAAGAAATCATGAAACGAGTGTGATGGTATCACTATAGGTGGGGCAAGTCAATAAGAACTATCACTCATGAACACTTGCAGTGTGTCAGACGTTTTCTGTGTCATTTAATCATGATCACAGCCTTAGAAGATGGATACTAGCATCTCCTAGGAAGACTGATGGATTTTCCCAGTGCTGAACATCTAATGATGTTAGAGACTGCTTTCACATACAGATCTGATTTCAAAGCTCCCAGTGCCTTTTATCTCAAAGTCCTTTACTATTGCCTTGCATGTGTAAGTGCTCAGTCCCTTCAGTCATAGACAACTCTTTGCAATCTTATGGACTGTAGCCTTCCAGGCTCCTCTGGCCATGGGATTCTCCAGGTAAGAATATTTTAGTGCATAGTGATTCGCTTCTCCAGGGGATATTCTCGACCCAGGGATTGAACCCTAGTCTCCCATATTGCAGGCATATTCTTTACCATCTGAGCCACCAAGGAAGTGCAATACATACAGGAGATAAAAGAAATTCGGTGGTTGTAACTGATGTCTTTGAGGCCTGCATCGCATCCCTTAGCCACTTTTGATTTTAACTGCAGCTGGATGTCCAGCCAACAGTGCACTTCAAGCATGAATAACACACCATGTTTTACTGCCTCTGGGCTTTCCCGGAAGCCATGGGAATTTTCTTATCCTTGGTGAGTTTGTGCAGGTTAATTAGAGGGTTAATACTCTCTGAAGTAACCCTTATAGAATGGAGGAGAGTAGGGTGGTAGATAAAGGCCCCAGTCTTCTCTGCTTTGAGGGCTAGTTCTAGGGCACCTTCCATATGACACCTCAGAAGGCCCTGGGGTATTAAGACCCAGCTGTGGACACAGGTAACCAGCTTATTAAGGAATGATCCATTATTTTGGTTTCCCTTTCCCACTCTTTCCACTCCATTACAATTGCTTTCTGAGATTATCTTCTAGTGAAATCACCCGCATCCCAGGCCTTGTTTCAGGTTATGCTATCAGAGGAATTCAAACTAAGATAAAGGCCTTAAGCATTGACTTTTTAGTAACAATTTTACACTGCGTTCCTGTAGGAATCTGCTTTATCTTCAGCAAAAAGTATGTTTCTTGTATTTTACCACCATATGGGAATCCTCAGATATTTGATTAAAAAAAAAAGAGCAAAACATGTTTAAAATATCAAATAAAATCTTGGGGAAATTCAACTACTGAGTAAAGTGTCATTGGAAACATCTATTAGAGAAACTCAATTGAAGAGTTAAAGTATCAAAGGCTAAATATTAATAGTACTAAGCATATTTATGAAGCCAGCATTGTATCTGGAAAAATTATATATACCAATCCCATTGACTTTATATAATTGAATTGATATTTATTTGACCATCTCACTGATGTTATAAAAAGTAACTTCCTAGATGCTTTTGAACTGTGGTGTTGGAGAAGACTCTTGAGAGTCCCTTGCACTGCAAGGAGATACAACCAGTCCATCCTAAAGGAGATCCGTCCTGGGTGTTCATTGGAAGGATTGGTGCTGAAGCTGAAACTCCAATACTTTGGCCACCTGATGCGAAGAGCTGACTCATTGGAAAAGACCCTGATGCTGGGAAAGATTGAGGGCAGGAGAAAAAGGGGACGACAGAGGATGAGATGGTTGGATGGCATAACTGACTCGATAAACATGGGTTTGGGTGGACTCCGGGAGCTGGTGATGGACAGAGAGGCCTGGTGTGCTGCAGTTCATGGGGTCGCAAAGAGTTGGACATGACTGAGTGACTAAACTGAACTGATAGCCATTTTAAACTGCCACTTCTTGTCAATTGCTGCGGCCAGTGCAGCAGGTAGGGATCAAAAGTGGTGGGTGCACAATTTGGAAAAAGGAAACTAGAAACAGAATTAAAATTTTAAATATGGGACTGGGGGACTCAAGACCTCTAGGATCGAGAGCCCCACTGATTGATTCCACATCTCTTTTACTGAGCTCTTGGTATGCAGAAAGTATCTGGTTTTTAGATAGCATAAGTTTTCCATGCCCTCAGTCATGTCCCAGAGGTAATGTTCTTCTTTGTACTTTTATGCTGTCTCCTAGTACCAAGGGCATCACACAGCCAGGGGCAGCAGTCCTTGCATGAAAAGGGAAGAACAATCAGTGCATGCTGCAAGCAGCATTCTGAACTTGCACTGACCTGGTGTTCCAAGGTCCACAGTATGTACCTCCTTAGCTCAGTAAGGCATGATGATCCCAACTAATCAGCCCCATGGACTTTTTGTTTAGATTATACATAGTTGCTATATCTTGTTTTTATTCTCGTCCCATGGTATTGTTCTCATGGCTTAGCCAGAGCAACAGGTGGCTATCAATTAACCCCTGTAGTCAATGACTTTTAAATTTGTGTTTTTTTTTTTTTCATTCAGTGTGTTGTATAGATGGTGCCAGTGATTTATAATTTATCTGAGTAAGTAAACCTCCTCATGATCTAGTTTCCTTATAAAATGCCACGTGATTTTCAGAAAATAGTCTTCCAAGATTTCTGTCACTCACATATATTTCAGGAGTAATTGCTGTAGTAAAAGGCTTGTCTTTGAAAGGTTTCTATGTTTTTCTGTCTCCTTTAAGTGTCAAATATGGGAACATAGAAAAAGCAAACATCTTGTATTGAACAATCTATCATTCATTGGACAGTGATGAATGGGGTCAGACTTGTTCAGCCAGTAAATTCACATCCATTTTCTCAGAAAGCTTTTTGACATAGTTTTGGAAAGTTCTCCCTTGATGTAAAACACTATCCCCTTCTCCCTGTTCCTCCTCTTTTTCCATTTACTCCTCCCTGTTCTACAAGGCAGTGAGATTTCAATTACCTTGAAGGCCTTTTTAAAAATCAAACACATCTGATGTATTCAGCAAAAGTCAGTGCCTTGATAATCTAGAACTTTCCAAAGAAAATAAATTATGGGTTTTCTTCTCTTAGAATTCATTAAAATGAGTTGCAAGCAAAGGTAATTATTTGTCTCACACACTGAGAAACAGGTGTACGTGCTATTTGGAGATCCAAATGAACTTGCCAATTAGTGCATTAGGTTTATGTGCAAATGTAGGCTAACTTAATTGCTGTGTCTGAGAAAATTTGGCTTTATTTATAAAGTGAGTTTTGGAAAATAACACTGCTAGTCATTCATGAGCTATGATGATAGACTTCTAATGGGCAAGTGGAGCATGGCCACATGCTGCATCCACATCTAGACCTTTTAGGGATGCCAGATTTGCAATGTCCCGTGTTCTGCCCCCTCAGTTAACACTTTGACTATTGCCTGTGCCGCTTGGGATCATGATGCTGCCTGGAGCACAGAGCTACAGAAAGACAGCTTTGACAGAGCATATATGTGGAGGTGATGGGAAATATGTAACAATATGCTGTTGCATTTTAGAAGAATTTAATAAGCCAGAAAAGGACAGGAAAGCAAGGCCTCCCATATCTGATACCATTATTGCATTTCAAGAGAATTGGCAAAAATTAAGAAACATCCATCTTAAATAATCTTGCCAAAGATTAATGTTGAGATGTCTGATTTTATTTCCTTTTTCTTTTAATCTCATGGAAGAGAGTGAAGGAAAGGAGGCTAACTTTCTGAATATTATTGTCTGTTGTGTGAATTGTGATATTTTTAGGCCAGAAAGATTATTGATGTTTGGCACAGTGAATTTCCATGAAGCAAGCGAGCAATGTATAAGACAACTGATGATTTAGAATCAGCATTTTGCCATGTAGGGTACAATTTTGGCAATCTATAAATAGCACCTCTTATGAAAAATGCTGGTGCTCTCATAACCCATCCACTTGTTTGAGTAGCTCTGTGCTTTGTTAAGAACAATAAGAAATTATAAAGGTATGCAAGTGGTATCTTTGTAATGATAATAAATGGCAAGTTAGTCTTTCCTGAAAATGTTTTATCAGTTGTAAATATTGGGTTAACTCAGTGCTGTGTAGCTTTTGTAGCAAATGATTTGAAATAATTGTTTCTTAAATGTGATTTTTGACAATATCAGTATTCTTAGGACACTAGTCATAAAAGTTTAGGAGGACAAAGTATTAGCAGAAGAAGTTAGTGTTATCTAGTTCCTACTATTTACGAAAGTTTAGAGTCTGGCACACCTGCAAGCTGTTACTTGGCTTATACACAAAACAGTCAATTGATATTTTAGAAAGATATACTACTTAATAAGTAGAATGTTTTTTCATTCAAAAAAATTACTTAGACATCTTTTTTACTATATCTTGGGAGAAATAAAATTAAATTCAAATTTATAATTGGTTCTGCCATACCTCAAACAGCATCAAAACTAGTTGTCAGATGAAACATATTTACATGAATTAAATGGCAATGAAAAAGTCATGAATACATGGGAAATAGTTACTTTGTATGCTATTAATATTTTTTTCAGAGCAGCTTTTCCCTCATCTTCTCATACCTTCTTGACTGAAACAATGATGACCTCTCTCTATTCTCACCCTTTTTGTTATTTCTTATTAAAGAAAAGAAGGCTTTTGCTCTACTCAGTGTTAATGACTTGACTGCTCTACTTCTTTGGTCCAATTAACTGCACATAGAAGGAGAAGAGCTTAGATGCTGTTATATTAAGACACCTAATATAAATCTCTGCGGTTTAACATCACTAATGAATATATTTTTGTTTTCTCTTTCTAATATTATCTCTTAATCCTCTTTTTCCACATGTATGCTTTCCCTTGTTTACAGCTAACTCCATGTTTCATATAAAGGAAATGTTTGTTGGGAAGCTAAAAGGGCAGTAGGTAAAACCTACAGTGGGTTTTAAGTTTGGTATCAGTGAGGGATTTCATTAAAGCCAACAGTCCAGAATTAAATAGCCATTCAGTCTATATTAAAACTGTGTAAGATCTGAATGTTTCTAACATTTATTTACCATATTTTAGAATCAAAAGTAAACATCTTTGAGAGGTATAACTGTGTTCTGCTGGTATAATAGTCCATTCTGTTAATCATAGGCTTCTAGCTGCTTCTTAATGAGATACAACCATAATTCAGAGAAAAATAGACTAAGCAACCAAGACTATTAGTGGCAAACGATAAGTTAGAGGGAAAAGAACATGAGCCACAAAAGGATTTTTCACCAAGCTCCGCTGTAGTATGCTGTGATCGTGGGCAGACACAAATTGAGATTCAACATTACATTCAAAAGTTACCAACTGTTAAATTGGCAACTTTATGATGGAAAAAAGAGAGACTTATAAAAAAGATCTTTCACCTCTGAATAAAAGTATTTCTAAGATTGATATATGTGGCTTTTTAACCATTTCTGGATAAAACTATTTTTCATGCAAGTTTGTTAACAGAAATTGTGTAATTCTTCAAATGTTAAAAATTGACTCTTTTTTTCTAATATTATCTGGATATTTAGTATGAAATCACAAACAAGTTAGACTTATCACTTAGACAATGCCAGCTATGTTTTAGATGTGTACATAAACAGACAAGGAGACAGAACTCTAGTAGACAGGTAGAAGGGTGTCTACTCTCCTAAAATATGCTGGAATAATCTGTCTCTCATCTTGTAGGAGAAAGTCTCTTCATGATAAGTACCCAAAGTATTTAGTGCTTAATTGAAGGACTTGGAAGAACTCACTGAGCATAAGTATTTGGTGCACAATTAACAGCTTAGCCTTGAACAGGTTCTGTGAGATATAGACAGCCAGTCACAGGGAAATTTCTGCCTTTCATGATGATGTTTAGTGGAATTTTGATTAGAAACAATTTTACCTGAAATGAGAAGCTAAACACATAGTGGATGAAATCATACAGTACACAGTTATTGTCTTTTAAAGGTATAGAATAAAAGCACCTAGATATTCATTTGTTTTGTTTGTGCCCTCCAAGAGTCTGTTTCCCAGTCCTGTGTAAGTTCTGGTGGCTCTATGGTGGGGTTAATGGTGACCTCCTCCAAGAAGGCTGATGCCATACCCAAGTCTGCAGCACCCAGAGCCCCTTCCCCTGCGGCAGTCCACTGCTGACCTGTACCTCCTCAGGAGACACAGTTCTGTCTCGGTCTCTGTGGGGTCTCTGGGTCCTGGTGCACACAAGATATGCTTGAGGCCTCTGAGCATCTCTGGCAGGTATGGGGTTTTATTTTAAATGTGATTTTGCCCCTCCTATTATCTTGCTGTGGCTTCTCTACACTTGGACGCAGGGTATCTCCTCACATTAGCTCCAGCGCCACGCAGCTGCTGTTCCAGCACCATACAGCTGCTGCTCCAGCGCCTACAGTCTTGCTGGGGCTCTTGGACCCAGGAGAAAGGAGCAGTGACCCCGCAAGAGACTGGCCCAGACTTTCCTGAGATGGTCCAGGAGTCTCCAGTGGGTGGGAGTGTGGGTCAGCATGGCCTGCTGCAAGGTTGGGGGCACTGAGTGTAGCAGTGCATGCATGGGACCTTTTGAAAGAGGTTGCCATTATCTTCATTACCTCCACCATAGTCTGGTCTCAGGTCAAATAAAGGGGAGAGAACATAGCCCTGCTCATCAACAGAAAGTTGGATTAAAGATTTACTGAGCATGGCCCCACCCATCAGAACAAGACATAGTCTTTACCATCAGGAAACTTCCATAAGCGTCATATCATTCTCCATCAGAGGGAAGACTGACTGACAGCCACAATCACAGAAAACTAACCAATCTGATCACAAATCTTGTTTAACTCAGTGAAACTATGAGTCATGCTGTATAGGGCCACCCAAGATGGACAGGGCATGGTGGAGAGTTCTGACAAAACGTAGTCCACTGGAGAAGGGAATGGCAGACCACTTCAGTATTCTTGCCTTGAGAACCCCATGAACAGCATGAAAAGGCAAAAAGATAGAACACTGAAAGATGAATCCCCCAGATTGGTAGGTGCCCAATATGCTACTGGAGATCAGTGGAGAAATAACTCCAGAAAGAATGAAGAGATGGAACCAAAGCAAAAACAACACCCAGTTGTGCATGTGACTGGTGATGGAAGTAAAGACTGATGCTATAAAGAGCAATATTGCATAGGAACCTGGAATGTTAGGTCCATGAATCAAGGCAAATTGGAAGTGGTCAAACAGGAGATGGCAAGAGTGAACATCAACATTTTAGGAATCAGCAAACTAAAATGGTACATCATGAGAAACGCTGGACTGGAAGAAGCACAAGCTGGAATCAAGATTGCCGGGAGAAATATCAATAACCTCAGATATGCAGATGATACCACCCTTATGGCAGAAAAGGAAGAGGAACTAAAAAGCCTCTTGATGAAAGTGAAAGTGGAGAGTGGAAAAGTTGGCTTAAAGCTCAACATTCAGAAAATGAAGATCATGGCATCTAGTCCCATCACTTCATGGGAAATAGATGGGGAAACAGTGGAAACAGTGTCAGAGTTTATATTTTGGGGCTCCAAAATCACTGCCGATGGTGACTGCAGCCATGAAATTAAAAGACGCTTACTCCTTGGAAGAAAAGTTATGACCAACCTAGATAGCATATTNTACTTTGGCCACCTCATGCGAAGAGTTGACTCATTGGAAAAGACTCTGATTCTGGGAGGGACTGGGGGCAGGAGGAGAAGGGGACGACTGAGGATGAGATGGCTGGATGGCATCACTGACTCAATCGACGTGAGTCTGAGTGAACTCTGGGAGATGGTGATGGACAGGGAGGCCTGACATGCTGCAATTCATGCGGTTGCAAAGAGTCAGACACGACTGAGCAACTGAACTGAACTGAAACTAAAATGGACTGGAATGGGTGATTTTAAGTCAGACGACCATTATATCTACTACTGTGGGCAAAAATGCCTTAGAAGAAAAGGAGTAGCCATCACAGTGAACAAAAGAGTCTGAAATGCAGTACTTGGTAACACCCCAAAAAGATGTCCTTTCCATTATAGGGGATTGGAATGCAAAAGTAGGAAGTCAAGAAATACCTGGAGTAATGGGAAAATATGGCCTTAGAGTACACAGTGAAGCAGGGCAAAGGCTAACAGTTTTGCCAAGAGAATGCACTGGTCATGGCAAACACCCTCTTGCAACAACACAAGAGAAGACTCTTCACATGGACATCACCAGATGGTCAATACTGAAATCAAATTTATTATATTCTTTACAGCCAAAGATGGAGAAGCTCTACACAATCAGCAAAAACAAGACCGGGAGCTGACTGTGGCCCAGATCATGAACTCCTTATTGCCAAAATCAGACTGAAATTGAAGAAAGTAGGAAAAACCACTAGACCATTCAGGTATGACATTAATCAAATTTCTTATGATGTACAGTAGAAGTGACAAATAGATTCAAGGGATTAGATTTGATAGACAGAGTACCTGAAGAACTATGGATCGAGGTTTGTGACATTATACAGGAGGCAGTGATTAAGACCATCCCCAAGAAAAAGAATTGCAAAAAGGCAAAATGGTTGTCTGAGGAGGCCTTACAAATAGCTGTGAAAAGAAAAGAAGCAAAAGGCAAAGGAGAAAAGGAAAGATATACCCATTTGAATGCAGAGTTCCCAAGAATAGCAAGGAGAGATAAGACGGCCTTCCTTAGTCATCAGTGCAAAGAAATAGAGGAAAACAATAGAATGGGAGAGACTAGAGATCTTTTCAAGAAAATTAGAGATACCAAGAGAACACTTCATGCAAAGATGGGCACAATAAAGGGTGGAAATGGTGTGGACCTACCAGAAGTAGAGGATATTAAGAAGAGGTGGCAAGAATCCACAGAATATCTATACAAAAATGATCTTCATGACCCAGATAATCACGATGGTGTGATCACTCACCTAGAGCCAGACATCCTGGAATGTGAAGTCAAGTGGGCCTTAGGAAGCATCACTATGAACAAAGCTAGTGGAGGTGATGGAAGTCCAGTTGAGCTATTTAAAATCCTGAAAGACGATGCTGTGAAAGTGCTGCACTCAATATGGCAGCAAATCTGGAAAACTCAGCAGTGGCCACGGGACTGGAAAATGTCAGTGTTCATTCCAATCCCAAAGAAAGGCAATGCCAAAGAATGCTCAAGGTACCGCACAATTTCACTCATCTCACACGTTAACAAAGTAATGCTCCAAAATCTCCAAGTCAGGCTACTACTGTACATGAACCATGAATTTCTAGATGTTCATTCTGGATTTAGAAAAGGTAGAGGCACCAGAGATCAAATTGCCAACAGCCATGGGATCATGGGAACACTGAGAGAGTTCCAGAAAAACATCTACTTCTGCTTTATTGACTATGCCCAAGCCTTTGACAGTGTGGATCAAAACAAAATGTGGAAAATTCTTAAAGAGATGGGAATACAGACCACCTGACCTTCCTTCGGAGAAATTTGTATGCAGGTCAAGAAGCAAGTTAGAACTGGACATGGAACAATAGACTGGTTCCATATCGGGAAAAGAGTTTCTCAAGGCTGTTTATTGTCACCCTGCTTATTTAACTTATATGCAGAGTACATCATGAGAAATGCTGGACTGGATGAAGCACAGGCTGGGATCAAGATTGCTGGGAGAAATATCAATAACCTCAGATATGCAGACGACACCACCCTTATGGCAGAAAGTGAAGAAGAACTAAAGCATCTCTTGATGAAAGTGAAAGAGGAGAGTGAAAAAGTTGGCTTAAAACTTAACATTCAGGAAACTAAGATCATAGCACCTGGTCCCATCACTTCTTGGCAAATAGATGGGGAAACAGTGACAGACTTTATTTATTTATTTATTTTTTTGGTTCCAACATCACTGCAGATGGTGCCTGTGGCCATGAAATTAAAAGACGCTTGCTCCTTGAAAGATAAGTTATGACCAACCTAGACAGCATATTGAAAAGCAGAGACATTATGTTGCCAACAAAGGTCCATTTAATCAGAGCTATGGTTTTTTCAGTAGTCACATATGGAGGTGAGAGTTGGGTTATAAAGAAAGCTGAGCACTGAAGAATTGATGCTTTTAAACTGTGGTGTTGAAGAAGACTGTTGAGAGTCCCTTGGGCTGCAAGGAGATCCAACCAGTCTACCCTAAAGGAGATCAGTTCTGGGTGTTCATTGGAAGGACCAATGTTGAAGCTGAAACTCCATTACTTTGGCCACCAGATGTGAAGAATCGACTTTGGAAAAGACCCTGATGCTGGGAATGATTGAAGGCAGGAGGAGAAGAGGAAGATAGAGGATGAGATGGTTGGATGGCATCCCTGACTCAGTGGACATGAATTTGGGTAGGCTCCGGGACTAAGTGATGGACAGGGAAGCGTGGAGTGCTGCAGTCCATGGGTTCTCAGAGTCCGACCTGACTGAGTGACTGAACTCAATTTGGATATTCATTGGTTTTCTCTGGAAGCCATACATTTGCTGTGCAAAAATATGAATGAGTAACCAATTAGAGGCAATATAAACTATCAAAATAAGAAAATTTTGTTAAACATTTAATAAAAAATGTATCTATGTGAAAGCGATTTGCACTGATTTTTCGTATACAAGATGTAAGGTCTCTCTTATTTTTAAAATTAATTTTTATTGTATAGTTACAATATTCTGTTAGTTTCTACTGTACATCAAAGTAAATCAGCTATACATATAAATATATTCCCTTTTTTAAGAAAAATTTTCTTCTCATTTAGTTCAACACAGAACACTGAGTTCCCTGAGCTTTAAAAGAAGCAACTTAAATTGATGGAAGTAACAATGCTTCTGTTTCTCACACCATTTCCATATATCCTCATACATTCATTAGCATTCTTTGTAAGCTTTGGTGAGTCCTTTAATTTTTCTGTACTCCATTTCTTTCTTTTTGGGGGGCGGGCAGGGGAAGATCCCCTGGTCTGCACTCCATTTCTTTTGTACAAACGAGGGACCACTCTGACACATAAAACATGTCATTGTTTTCCCTTCAAGATCTCTTGGAGAGAAATTTTATAATCACTTTCAATAAAAATGTCATTGTTTTAATCACCCTTATGCAAGGTATATATATTTTCATCTTTGCATCTAGTATTTAAAAAATCTGTGTAATAGGTTAAACTGTTTTCCTTTAACTCTGAGCTTTAAGGGTCTAGGAAAGGTCTAGGAAATAGCAGCAGAGTCCCCTTGAAATTACTCTTCAAGTTCTAGCAGACAGTTCTGCTTTCCTTCAGGTGAAATGCTTCTGCTTGCTGACATTTATACGAAGTAGCTTTCTGTTGTTTCAGTAGATACTAAATAATTCATTCAAGTGGTGCCTCTGGTTCTGAAAAAAAATGTTTCTTTAATACAACCCCTGCTTTTCCTCAGGAGCAGTTACCATATTTGAAAAAAGTCAAAAAGGGGGTATAATGAAAAAAAGCTGAGGCAGTATTTGTCCTCAAATTTAGGTGTATGCAATCATAAATCATTTTACTTTCTCATTCTGTAACCTCACTTAGAGGTGTTTTTCTCATTAATGAGGGAACTCAAACTGCTATACATGTTACTTGGAACTTCTGTAAATTAGTTAGTTTACTTTAACATTAACATAGACTTCCTTAGGTCTAAGTACTGCTTCTGACTCTGACACTTGAGTGACCTTCAATAAATCTTTTCATATTTAGTGGCCTGTGTTTTCATAGCTTTAGTAAAGTATTAACTGTGAAGCTGTGTGTGTACGTGTCTTTGACAGTGGTCTTGCATACAAAAATTGCTAACTAGAAATTAATTTTGGCTTAAGAAATTCACCTTCAGTTACTAAAGTTCTAAACANTAAATTGATGGAAGTAACAATGCTTCTGTTTCTCACACCATTTCCATATATCCTCATACATTCATTAGCATTCTTTGTAAGCTTTGGTGAGTCCTTTAATTTTTCTGTACTCCATTTCTTTCTTTTTGGGGGGCGGGCAGGGGAAGATCCCCTGGTCTGCACTCCATTTCTTTTGTACAAACGAGGGACCACTCTGACACATAAAACATGTCATTGTTTTCCCTTCAAGATCTCTTGGAGAGAAATTTTATAATCACTTTCAATAAAAATGTCATTGTTTTAATCACCCTTATGCAAGGTATATATATTTTCATCTTTGCATCTAGTATTTAAAAAATCTGTGTAATAGGTTAAACTGTTTTCCTTTAACTCTGAGCTTTAAGGGTCTAGGAAAGGTCTAGGAAATAGCAGCAGAGTCCCCTTGAAATTACTCTTCAAGTTCTAGCAGACAGTTCTGCTTTCCTTCAGGTGAAATGCTTCTGCTTGCTGACATTTATACGAAGTAGCTTTCTGTTGTTTCAGTAGATACTAAATAATTCATTCAAGTGGTGCCTCTGGTTCTGAAAAAAAATGTTTCTTTAATACAACCCCTGCTTTTCCTCAGGAGCAGTTACCATATTTGAAAAAAGTCAAAAAGGGGGTATAATGAAAAAAAGCTGAGGCAGTATTTGTCCTCAAATTTAGGTGTATGCAATCATAAATCATTTTACTTTCTCATTCTGTAACCTCACTTAGAGGTGTTTTTCTCATTAATGAGGGAACTCAAACTGCTATACATGTTACTTGGAACTTCTGTAAATTAGTTAGTTTACTTTAACATTAACATAGACTTCCTTAGGTCTAAGTACTGCTTCTGACTCTGACACTTGAGTGACCTTCAATAAATCTTTTCATATTTAGTGGCCTGTGTTTTCACAGCTTTAGTAAAGTATTAACTGTGAAGCTGTGTGTGTACGTGTCTTTGACAGTGGTCTTGCATACAAAAATTGCTAACTAGAAATTAATTTTGGCTTAAGAAATTCACCTTCAGTTACTAAAGTTCTAAACAGAAAACTAATTCTTAAACTTAGTTTGGACAAAATTTTTTATTAAAATTTTTAAAACTGAAACATTTGATTTATAATATGTTAGTTTCAGGTGTACAGCAAAGCTATTTAGTTATACATAGGTACATATATATACTTTTTCAGATTCTTTTCCATTATAGGTTATTATAAGATATTAAATATAGTTCCCTGTGCTGTACAGTAGGTCCTTGTTGTTTATCTATTTTATATACAGTAGTATGTATCTGTTAGTCCAAAACTCCTAAAGCATCTTTATCCCTCTCTCTCTTCTCTTTCTCCTTTGGAAACCATAAGCTTGTTCTGTGTCTGTGATAGGAATACATGTTATTTCAACTAATGTTGGGAGTACCTCCAATATAATTTGGGGGTTAACCTTCCCACTTTCTCGAAATAATGCAGATACAAGGACAAAGACTGGATTCTTATTAAAATTACTCTACAATTTCTAGATGCAAGTTGTCACATATGTGCATTCAAGTTGCAGATTAATTACCAAATTCTTCTGTCTACCCATAGGTTCATATATATTGCTCCCATGATTTGAGGTTTTTTTTTCAAACCTTAAAATACATTAATGTATTTTCCAGAAAACTTATAGACATTTGCCCTTGTTGAAATCTTTATTATTGCTTCTTGAATCATACTGATTTATAGGTTTTATAATAATAAAT
>SJYQ01002854.1:360082-393761 GCA_006410935.1 Redunca redunca
AGACTGGTTCCAAGTAGGAAAAGGAGTATGTCAAGGCTGTATATTTTCACCCTGCTTATTTAACTTATATGCAGAGTACATCATGAGAAATGCTGGGCTGGAAGAAGCACAATCTGGAATCAAGATTTCTGGAAGAAATATCAGTAACCTCAGATATGCAGATGACACCACCCTTATGGCAGAAAGTGAAGAGGAACTAAAAAGCCTCTGGATGAAAGTGAAAGTGGAGAGTGAAAAAGTTGGCTTAAAGCTCAACATTCAGAAAACTAAGATCATGGCATCTGGTCCTGTCACTTAATGGGAATTAGATGGGGAAGCAGTGTCAGACTTTATTTTGGGGGGCTCCAAAATCACTGCAGATGGTGATTGCAGCCATGAAATTAAAAGACACTTACTCCTTGGAAGGAAAGTTATGACCAACCTAGATAGCATATTGAAAAGCAGAGACATTACTTTGCCAACAAAGGTCCATCTAGTCAAGGCTATGGTTTTTCCAGTAGTCATGTATGGATGTGAGAATTGGACTGTGAAGAAGGTTGAGCGCCGAAGAATTGATGCTTTTGAACTGTGGTGTTGGAGAAGACTCTTGAGAGTCCCTTGGACTACAAGGAGATCCAGCTAGTCCATCTTAAAGGAAACCAGCCCTGGGTGTTCATTGGAAGGACTGATGCTGAAGCTGAAACTCCAATACTTTGGCCACCTCATGTGATTAGTTGACTCATTGGAAAAGACTCTGATGCTGGAGGGGTTGGGGGCAGGCGTAGAAGTGGACGATAGAGGATGAGTTGGCTGGATGGCATCACTGACTTGATGGACATGAGTCTGAGTGAACTCCGGGAGTGGGTGATGGACAGGGAGGCCTGGCGTGGTGCGATTCATGGTGTTGCAAAGAGTCGGATATGACTGAGCAACTGAACTGAAATGAACTAATGGAGAAGAAACAAACTGAGCATTTAGCTGATCTTAATGTATAGTTACTTTTACCACAAAGAATCTAATTTTAGAAAATACAATAGTTCATTTGTATTTATGGATAAAAATAATTTATTTTCTAAATTGTTATGCATGCTATATCACTCAGTTGTGTCCAGCTCTTTGTGACCCTATGGACTGTAGCTGGCCAGGCTCCTCTGTCCATGGGATTCTCAAGGCAAGACTACTGGAGTGGGTTGCCACGCACTCTTCCAAGGGATCATCCAGATCCAATGATGGAACCCATGTCTCTTACATCTCCTGCATTGGCAGGTGAGCTCTTCACCACTAGCACCACCTTGGAAGCCCTAAAAATGTGTACAGGTTTCAGGAAAAATGCATTTGTAAAGATTAAAATCAATTTCTGTGTTTCTGGATTTTCTTATCAGTTAATATCACTTAAAGTGTCAAGCTGGGACAGGTTAAAGAATTTCAAAATAGAAGTAATGAATATTTCTCAGCTATGACAGCAGTCTTCACAAAAGTGATATTTATATCCAACTTTATAGGGTGGCATATTTTACATAGATATATATGCTCCTTATAAACTTCTATAAGAAATCATGAAATTTATGGTATATGATGTCTTGTTTTATGTTTAAAATGTTTTTTGTTATCAATATGAAACTATATATACTCTCTTTAAACATATATTTTTTGACTGGATTTTTATTTTTATTTTTAAATTTTTTGATATTAAGCCTTGTGAGCTCTTTGTAAATTTTGGACATTAATCCCTTGTTGGCCACATTAATTGCCAATATTTTCTTCCGCTCTGTGGGTGGTCTTTTGGTTTTGTTTATGGTATACTTTGCTGTGCATAAGCCTTTGAGTTTACTTATAAATATGTCCTTTTGTCTATTTTTAATTCCATAACTGTAGGGTTGGATCAAAAAAGATATTGTTGCAGTTTATGTCAAAGAATGTTCTGCTTATTTTTTCCTCTAAGGATTTTATAGCATCAGGTCTTACTTTCAGGTCTTTAACCCAATTTGAATTTATTTTTGTGAGTGGTATTAAAAAATAATCTGAACGATCTAATTTCATTCTTTTACAGCATCATTTTTTGAAATTTTTCCCAGTTTTCCCAGCATCATTTATTGAATACTATGTTTTCTCTATTGTGTAATCTTGCCTCCTTTGCTGTAGATTAATTGACCATAGTCGTGTGGGTTTATTTCTAGGATTTCTATCCTGTTGCATTGATCTATATTTTTATTTTTATGGCAGCATCTGTTTTGATAACTGTAGTTTTGTACTCTGAAGCAGGGAGCCTGATTCCCCCAGCTCTGTTCTTTTTCAAGATTGTTTTGACTATTTTAGGCTTTTTGTGTCTCCATACAAATTTTAAGATTCTTTTGGTTCTAATTCTGTGAAAAATGCCGTTGACAATTTGATAGGAATTGCATTGAATCTGTAGATCGCATTGGGTAGTATAGTCATTTTGACAATCAATTTTTCCAATCCAAGAACATGGTATATTTTTCCATGTCTGTGTGTCATCTTCTGTTTATTTCATCAGCATCTTATAGTTCTCTAAGTACCACTCTTTTGCCTCTATAGGTAGGTTTATTCTTAGGTATTTTATTCTTTTTGCTGGGATGGTAAATGGGATTGTTTCTTTCTCTTTCTGATTGTTCATCGTTAGTGTGTAGAAATGCAACAGATTTTTGCATATTCATTCTGTATCCTGCAACTTTAACCAGATTCACTGTTGAGCTCTAGTAGTCTTCTGGTACCATCTTTAGGATTTTCTATGTATAGTATTAGATCATCTGCAAACAGTGACAGTTTTATTCCTTTTCCAATTTGGGTTTCTTTTTCTTCTCTGATTGCCATGGCTATGGCTTCCAAAGTTATGTTGAGTGTAAGTGGCGAGAGTGGACATACTTATCTTATTTCTGATCTTAAAGGAAATGCTTTCGGCTTTTCAACAGTTGACTATGATGTTGACTGTGGGTTTGTCATATATGGCCTTCATTACGTTGAAGTATGTTTCCTTTATGCCCACTTTCTGGAGAGTTTTCATCATAAATGTCTGTTTAATTTTGTCAAGAGCTTTTTATGCAAATATTGAGATCATATGGATTTTATTTCACTTTTTGATGTGTATCACACTGATTGATTTGTGGATATTGAAAAATACTTGCATCTTTGGGATAAATCCCACTTGATTGTAGTGTATGATCCTTTTACTGTATTGTTGGATTTGGTTTGCTAGTATTTTGAGGATTTTTATTTACGTCTGTGTTCATCAGTGGCTTTGACCTGTAATTTTTTTGTGTGTGGTACTTTTGTCTGGTCCTGGACTTGTGTTTGTTAGAAGTCTTTTAAATCACAGTTTCAGTTTCAGAACTTGTGATTTCTCTGTTCATATTTGCTATTTCTTCCTGGTTCAGCCTTGAAAGCGTGTACATTTATAAGAATTTGTTCATTTCTTCTAGGTTGTCCATTTTATTGGTATATAGTTGCTTGTAGTAGTCTCTTATGATCCTTTGTATTTCTGTGGTGTCTCTTGGAACTTCTTTTATTTCTCTTGATGAGTCTGGCTAAAGATTTATCAATTTTGTTTATCTTTTCAAAGTTTAGTGTCATTGATAGTTTCCACTGCTTTCTTTGTTTCTATTTCATTTATTTCCGATCTAATCTTTAGGATTTCTTTCCTTCTACTAAATTTGAGTTTTGCTTGTTCTTCTTTCTCTGGTTGCTTTTGGTGTAAGGTTAGGTTTTTGTTTGTGATTTTACTTGAGAATATAATTTAAAAAGTGAGAAAGCCTACAGAATGTTTGGCACATCATACATGAACTAATTTATGCATTATATGGATTCCAGAAGGAGAAAAGAAAGAGAAGGGGGCAGAAAGCTTATTTTCTTGTTTTTTTTTAAAAAAGCTGCTATATCTAAAACAGATAACCAAATAGATTAACAGATATAGCAGATAATGAGTTCCCTGGATAGCAAACGGGGTTCATCTCAATATTCTACAATACCCTAAATAGGATAAGAATTTGCAAAACAATAGATACATGTATATGTACAACTGAATCAGTGTTGTACACCTGAAACTAACACAACATTAACATTGTTAATCAACTACACTCCAATATAAAAGAAAAAATTTAAAAAACATATCATAACCCATAATAAAATTATTTCACATTTGCATGTTTCATGTCAATTATAAAGGAATTGATTATTTAATCATAATGCATAAGAGTCATTTCAGATTAAACAAGAAGTTTGAAATCCTTCTATTTCTCATTGCATTGTATTTCATTTAAATGGAAAATCTATAGAAAAAATATAGCAAGAAAAAATTTAATGACAAAAAAATTAAACAAATTCTGGACATACAACAATAACATTCAGATACCAAGACAAAATAAATTATTATTGTGTTTTCCCCTCTCTAATTTAACAGTGCTGCATAAATGAACCCAGACACTTTGTGCAATAAGAGTAAGGAACGTACGAGTTAGCAATAGTTAAATTTGAAGTTTGTTTTATAGAGGATGTATCTAGGGGGGCTTCTGGGATAAAGCTTATATTTTTTCTCTCTTCATCTCCTTATCTCAACTTTAAACAATCTTATATCTCAACTATAGTGACTTCTGTCTCAGATGAGGAAATTGAGGCTTAGAGAACCTCATAGAATTATAGAATCTCCTATTTGGAATGGAACACAGAGGTCCTCTAAACTATTCCCTCTCCTAGTTTACATCCTTAAGTCACCAAAACCCTCATGTGGCATCCTATGAATATTTAAGATTTCATTACTTTTTAAAGGTAGCCTTATTAGGCTTGATATTTAGAAAGCATGGTCATTTTGAATTAAAAGACCTTTGGAAGCACATGGATTAATATGTTTCATATAAAACAGACTATCAAATATTTAAAGATAGGTCTCATCATTGAAGTCCACTATCCACTAGGCCGATTCTTTAAATAACAGTTGAGTGGGGGTTAAAGTTCAGGTCTCATTCTTCCCATACTTCTTTTTCACCTCTTAATGCTGTCTAAGGGCAATCCAGGATATTTAGGTATGAGAAGGCAAGTGATCATTACCTTCAATTAAAATCTCAGAATTTTTTACTAGTAGTTCTATATAGTTGAATTTCAAAAAACATTCTATATAATAAAGGTTTACATCCAGAAGTTTTAATAGAAATTATATGTGATATTAGAAGTTATGTTAATTTATACAGTTTCCAAAAGAACCTTACAATTTATAGAGAGCATCAGAGCTAGTTGAAACAGCTTTCTGGAGTAAGTGGGTATGCCTCTTCTAGGAATAAAGAAAGGAGTAAATTACATTTAAACCCATTTCTTATTTGACCAACTATAACAGAGATGCAGGATGTACAGACTGGCTCATGCATTTTTTTCTCTTCATTGCAATGACCAGTTAGGAAACAAAGCTACTAGATAGGAAAATATCTTGTCTCTGCCTTTCTAAACTGTGCAGGGAAGATAATAGTTGCAAAGGCATTTTTAGCTAGAATATTATGACAGTCTTAACAGTTGACATGCATGCTAGGTCACTTCAGTCATGTCTGACTCTGTGTGATCCTATGGACTGTAGCCCACCAGGCTCTTCTGTCCATGGGATTCTCCAGGCAAGAATACTGGAGTGGATTGCCATGCCCTTCTCCAGGGATCTTCCCAACCCAGGGATCAAACCTGGGTCTCCTACATTGCAGGCAGATTCCTTACCATCTGAGCCATCAGGAAAGGTCTTAACAGTTGACAGATGTGATTAACTCCCATCTTGTCATGATTATACTGAAATGGAAAAGATGTGCCATTAGAGAAGAGATCTGCCAGCTAATTAGCACATTAGATGTTCCATCAGCTTTGCTGTTTCCTGCAGACAGTACAATTCACTATATGCAAATTGATCTATCTGGCATAAAGGAATGAAGCTGCCTTTTAGATTTGAACTTGTATAGGTGAAAACATGTTATAGTGTGCTGTAGACTAACAAATTTGTATGTTAAAAAGTTGCCACCTAGACCAATTCAATTGTATTAGGAGGTGGAGCCTTTGGGAGGTGATTAGGTCACCAAGGCAGAACCATTAAGAATGGCATTAGTGACCTTAAAAGAGTCCAGAGAACCAGCTGGCTTGCAACTTCTGCTGTGTGAAGATATAATAAGTCTGTGACCTTGAAGAGGGCTCTTATCTGGCCATGCTGGCACCCTGATCTCTGACTCTACCAGCCTTCAGAACTATGAGAAATAAATTTCTATCATTTATAAGCTACCCAGTAGGTAGTATTTTGATAGAGCAGCCTGAACAGACTAAGACACAATGTAAAAGATACTGTGAATTATGTTCATGGTAGATTTATATTTCTTTCCTTTCATTGGTATTTCATTAATTCTAATGTGTTTCATATTCCTGTTTATACCTAAGTCCAATGTAAATGCTACAAAGTATGCTATACCTGTCTTTTAAAAGATGGATTTAAGTTTAGAAAATATTAAATCACATAATTATGTCATTTTACCCATTTTTAACAGGAAAAAAAAAAGCCTTATTCTTTAAATGTTTATTGGAGTATAGTTGATTTACAAAATTGTGTTTCAGATGTACAGCAAAGTGAGCCAGTCATACATACATACATCTTTTAAGATCTTTTTCCTATATAGGTCATTACATAGTACTGTACTAGAGTATCTATTTTATATAAGTGAAGTGAAGTCTCTCAGTTATATCTGACTCTGCGACCCCATGGACTCTAGCCTACCAGGCTCCTTCCTCCATGGGATTTTCTAGGCAAGAGTACTGGAGTGGGTTGCCATTTCCTTCTCCAGGGAATCTTCCCAACCCAGGGATTGAACCCGGGTCTCCTGCATTGCAGATAGATGCTTTACCATCTGAGCCACCAGGGAAGCTTTCCTATTTTATAGATAGTAGTGCATATATGTCAATTCCAGACTCCAAATTTACCCCTTCTGCACTTCCCCTTTGGTAAACATAGGTTTGTTTTGTACATCTGTGACTCTATTTCTGTTTTGTAAATAAGTTCATTTGTGCCATTATTTTAGATTCCACATATAAGTGATACTATATGATATTTGTCTTTCTGTCTGACTTACTTCACTCAGTATGACAATCACTAGGTCCATTCATGTTGCAAATGGGAAAATGCCTCGTTCTTGCACAATATAGTGTTATAAGAAGGTCACTGTAGAACTACCATTTCTAAATGATTTTATGTGGAATACTGAATGGTTTTGTAAAAAAAACTTTCAGTTAAGTTACTAGAAGTATATAATTTTGCTACATGTTGGTCAGGAAAAAATTATAAAGGATTATGAAAAGGATCTTTTCTAGCGCTGTATGTCTAGTTTTCCAGGATCTTATTCTAAATTCTATGGACAAATATAAATACATCTGAACTAGGATTATGAACTGACTAGTCTTGTTAATGTTTACTTTTCAAAGTAAATCTTAACCTGAGAATACTGGTTTCTTACACTTATTGAAAAAAATGCAAACTAGACAAATGCAGAAAATTGTGGACTTGGAAAATGAGACATACAAAACCATAAGATAACAAAGACTTTCAGTGAGTTTATGCAACTCAGTAGTCCTTTCTCCTTTCTTCTCCTCCTGATTGCTTGTCTTCATCTACAGAGTAGCAATTAAAGACATTGCATACCTCCTCTTTCCTTTCTCTGTGTTGACTCATTTCCCCTGCTTACAAATATTCAGAAGCCTCCTTTATCATAAATGAGGAAACCTTTACCTGACCTTGCCTATTTGTCTTTAAATGAGAGCCTCTGTCATTAAATGAGACTTTTACATTCATATACCACACACCCCCAGGTCCATAAATGGCTTAAAGAGCCCTGGCTATTCAAAGCTATATAATCAATATCAAGTCCCATATCTAAGTTTTGCATCTCATTTTCCATCTTCACTCTCAGGAATTGTCACTATCCTTTCTCTAATATACTCAACCTTTTTTTTTTTTAAGTGGAATTTTCCCCACATAGTATAAAAAAATATTTTCATGTTTGTATCCATTAAACATCAAACAGCGCATCTTAATCCTCTTCCCCTATTGTGCCCCTCCCCCAAGTCCTTTCCCCAATGGAATGGGGATTAAGAGGTACAAACTACTGCCTATAAAGTAAATAAGCTTCAGTTCAGTTCAGTCACTCAGTCGTGTCCGACTTTTTGCGACCCCATGAATTGCGCAGCATGTCAGGCCTCCCTGTCCGTCACCAACTCCTGGAGTTTACCCAAACTCATGTCCATCAAGTCGGTGATGCCATCCAGCCATCTTAACCTCTGCCATCCCCTTCTCCTCTTGCCCCCAATCCCTCCCAGCATCAGGGTCTTTTCCAAATAAGCTTCAAGGATATGTTTTACTGCATAGGGAATATAGCCAATATTTTATAATAACTTTAAATGGAATATACTCTACAAAAATATTGACTCACTATGTTGTATATTGGAGAAGGAAATGGCAACCTACTGCAGTATTCTTGCCTGGAGAATTCCATGGACAGAGGAGCCTGGCAGACTACACCCCATGGGGTCACAAAGAGTCAGAGACATGAGAGTGACTATCACTCACTCACTTATGTTGTACATAGGGAACTAATCCAATATTATAAATCAAGTGTATTTTAATTAAAAAAATCAAACATGTATAAAATCCCTTAGTTTACTACTTACCCCCTATCACTACTAGCTACTTTATCATCTCCTTCCTTTAAGAATCAAATATATTTTGAGAATTACCATTTTTGTCTCCTTAATAAATCATACTGGAAAACTAGACACACAAATCACAGCAATAGGAAGAAACTGGAATATCATCTTACACTATATACAAAAATTATCTCAAAAGGCATTAAAGATTCAAAAGTAAGACCAGAGATCCTAAATTTTAGGTGATAAGGTCCTTGACATCAGACTTGGTGTTTTGTTTTTTGTTTTTAATTTGACACCAATAGCAAATGTTTTTTACTGTCTGACCTACTAGAGAAGCCCCAAAGTGAGTGAAACAAAAGAACAAAATGAACAAGTGAGATTACATCAAATTAAAAAGCTCTGCTTAGGAAAGGAAACCATTAACAAAATGAAAAGAAAACCTACCGAATAGGAGAAAGTATTTGCAAGTCATATATCTAATATGGGGTTGATTAATATCCAAAATATATAAAGAATTATTAATACTCAATAGGCAAAAACAACTTAATTAAAAAGTGAGCAGAAAGTTCTGCTGACCACTGCCAAAGACAGACCCTCTAGTCATCTGTTGCAATCCAAGGAGGACTGTCCAGGTGGCAGGCAATACCAAATTTCCACTGAGTCAGAGATCTCTGTTATATTCTTGTACACTGGCTTTTGGAACTCAAGTAAAAGGCCTTTCATTTCAGGTGAAATTCCTCTTGGTAGGTTGGACCTAGGCTGGTCTTTGGAGAGAGATCAAACCCTGAGTCTTTGGAGTGGGAGCACTGACTCCAAGACCCTAAACTACCAAAGAACTAACCCTAGGTAGCATCAAATAGTGAAAACTTACACAAAGAAAACCACTTGAATACAAGATCCATCATAACCCAACCACCAGTAGTACCCTCTGCAGGACACCTCATTTAACAACAAACAAAACAAAAAGACAAACCCAATCATCAGCAGACAGGATTATCACCTCACTCAGCCTTGCCCATCAGAGGGAAAACAAACAAAAACTGAGGAGAAATCTCACCCTATACGAAGCTCACACAAACCACTGGACCAACCTTAGGTGGGCAGAAACCAAAAGGAAGAAATAATTCAACCATGAAGCCTGGGAATAGGAGACCTCAAACTCAATAAGTTAAAAAAAAAAAAAAGAGAAATACTAGACAAATGAACAAACTAAACTAGAAACACAGAAGTCCAAATAAGTAAAGAGGCAAATAAATAGGCAAACTACCTGAAAAATAAGGCAAATAAATAAATAGGCAAACTACCTGAAAAAGAAATCAGAATAATGATAGTAAAGATAATCAAAAAACTTGAAAACAAAATGGAGAAAATACAAGATTCAATTAACAAAGACCTAGAAGAATTAAAGAACAAACATACAAACAACAGAATTACTGAAATTAAAAATACTCTAGAAGGAATTAATAGCAGAATATCTGAGGCAGAAGAATGAATCAGTGAGCTAGAAGATAAAATGGTAGAGATAAATTCTGATGAGCAGAATAAAGTAAAAAGAATGAAAAGAACTGAGGATAGTCTCAGATACCTCTGGGACAATATCAAATGCATCAACATTCGAATTATAGGGGTCCCAGAAGAAGAAGAGAAAAATAAAGGGTATGAGAAACTTTTTGAAGAGATTATAGTTGAAAATTTCCCCAACATGAAAAAGGAAATAGTCAATCAAGTCCAAGAGGCAGAGAGTCCCATACAGGATATACCCAAGGAGAAACATGCCAAGATGCATACTAATCAAACTGGGGTGCCATTGCCTTCTCTGACTAATTAACAAAGACTAAACACAAAGAATATTTAAAGCAGCAAGGGTGAAGCAACAAACAACATGCAAGGGAAACTCCATCACTTAACAGCTGAACTTGCAGCAGAAACTCTACAGGCCAGAAGGGAATGGCAGGATATATTTAAAGTACTGAAAGGGAAAAATCTACAACCAAGATTACTGTACCCAGCAAAGATCTCATTCAAAATTGATGGAGAAATAAAAAGCTTTACAGAAAAGAAAAAGTTAAGAGAACTCAGTACCATCAACCAGCTTTACAACAAATGTTAAATGGACTTATATAGTCAAGAAATACAGCAGAAGAAAAAAGACCTACAAAACCAAACCCAAACAATTAAGAAAATGGCAATAGGAACATATATATCAATAATCACTTTAAATGTAAATGGAAAAATGCTCCAACCAGAAGACACAGACTGGCTGAAAGGATACAAAAATAAGACCCATACATATGCTGTCTATAAGAAACCCACTTCAGATCTAAAGACACATATAGACTGAGAGGATGGAAAAATATATTTCATGCAAATGGGAAGCAAAAGAAATCCTCATATCAGACAAAATAGACCTTAAAATAAAGGTAAGAGATAAGGAAGGACACTGCATAATGATCAAGGGATCCATCCAAGAGGAAGATATAACAATTGTAAATATCTATGCACCCAACATAGGAGCACCTCAATACATAAGAAAAACACTAACAGACATAAAAGGAGAAAATGACAGTAACACAATAATAGTAGGAGACTTTAACATTCCATTGACACCAATGGACAGATTATCAAAACAGAAAATGAATAAGGAAACAGAAGTCTTAAATGACACATTAGATGAGATGTATATCATTGATATCTTCAGGACATTCCATCCAAGTACAGAAGAATACACCTTCTTCTCCAGTGCACATCGAACATTCTCCAGGATAGACCACATCTTGTGTCACAAATCAAACCTCAGTAAATGTAAGAAAATTGGAATCATATAAAGCATCTTCTCTGACCACAATGCTATGAGGCTAGATATCAATTACAAGAAAAAAACTGTAACAAATACAAACACATGGAGATTAAACAACACATTTCTTAATAGCCAACAGGTTACTGAAGAAATCAAAAGGGAAATCAAAAAATTTCTAGAAACAAATGACAATGAAAACACTCAAAACCTATGTGATGTAGCAAAAGCAATTCTAAAAGGGAAATTTACAGCAATACAATCCTACCTCAAGAGATAAGGAAAACATTGAATAGACAACCTAATTTTACACCTAAAACAACTGGAAAAAGAAGAGTGAAAACCCCCAAAATTAGTAGAAGGAAAAGTCTTAAAGATCCAAGCAGAAATAAAAAGAAATGAAAGAAACAATAGTAAAGATTAATAAAACTAGAAGCTGGTTCTTTGAGAAGATAAACAAAATTGACAAGCCTTTAGCCAGACTCATCAAGAAAAAAAAAGAATCAAATCAACAAAACGAGAAATGAAATATGAGCAGTTACTACAGACGATGCAGAAATACAAAAGATTATAACAGGGAAGCCTGGTGTGCTGCAGTCCATAGGGTTGCAAAGAGTAGGGCATGACTGAGTGACTGAATTGAACTGAATAAGAGACTATTATGAACAACTATATGGCAATAAAATGGATAACCTGGAAGAAATGGACAGATTCTTAGAAAAGTTCAATCTTCCAAGACTGAACCAGGAAGAAATAAAAATTATGAACAACTAATTACAAGCACTAAAATGGAAGCTATGATCAAAAGTCTCCCAAAAAACAAAAGCCCAGGACCAGTGGTGGCTTCATAAGAGAATTCTATCAAACATTTAGAGAACAGCTAAAGCCTATCCTTCTAAAACTCTTTCAAAAAATTACGGAGGAAGGAACACTTCCAAACTCATTCTATGAGGCCACCATCACCCTGATACCAAAACCAGACAAAGAAAACATAAAAAAAGAAAACTGTGGGCCAATCTCATTGATGAACATAGGTGCAAAAATCCTCACACAATTTTAGCCAACAGAACTCAGAAATACATCAAAAAGCTCATACACCATGATCAAGTTGGGTTTATTCCAGGGATGCAAGGATTCAATAAATGCAAATCAATCAATGTGATACATATTAACAAACTGAAAGTTTAAAACCATATGGCAATCTTAATAGATGCAGAAAAAGCCTTTGACAAAATTTATAACCCATTTATGTCTAAAACTCCTCAAAAACATGGCATAGAAGGAACCTACCTCAAAATAGTAAAGGCCACATATGATAAACCTACAGCTAACATTATTCTCTTTGGAAGTGGGGTTGCTCCTCTCTGCCGCTGCCCCTGACCTTGGAAGTGGGGTAGCTCCTCTTGGCCAACGCTCCTGACCTTGGGCGTGGGGTAGCTCATGCAGAAGTGCACAGTCGGTGACAGACTGTGCAGAATGGACCACGCAGAACCGTCCAAGGAGCAGCGGCTGTGCGGGTGCAGGAGGGTTGACAGGAGCTATTCCACATTTAAGGTCAGGAGGGGCGACCTCGTCTAAGGTAAGGAGCAGCGGCAGTGCTTTGCTGGAGTGGCCATGAAGAGATACTCCACATCCAAGGTAAGAGAAACCCAAGTAAGATGATAAGAGTTGTGAGAGGGCATCAGAGGGCAGACACACTGAAACCATAATCACAGAAAACAAGTCAATCTGATCATATAGACCACAGCCTTGTCTAACTCAATGAAACTAAGCCATGCCATGTGGGGCCATCCAAGATGGACGGGTCATGGTGGAGAGGTCTGACAGACTGTGGTCCACTGGAGAAGGGAATTGCAAACCACTTCAGTATTCTTGCCTTGAGAACCCCATGAAAAGTATAAAAAGGCAAAATGATAGGATACTGAAAGAGGAACTCCCCAGGTTGGTAGGTGCCCAATATGCTACAGGAGATCAGTGGAGAAATAACACCACAAAGAATGAAGGGATGGAGCCAAAGCAAGAACAATACCCAGCTGTGGGGTGATTGGTGATAGAAGCAAGGTCTGATGCTGTAAAGAGCAATATTGCATAAGAACCTGGAATGTTAGGTCCATGAATCAAGGCAAATTGGAAGTGGTCAAGCAGGAGATGGCAAGAGGGGACGTCGACATTCTAGGAATCAGCGAACTAAAATGGACTGGAATGGGTGAGTTTAACTCAGATGACCATTATATCTACTACTGTGGGCAGGAATCCCTTAGAAGAAATGGAGTAGCCTTCATGGTTAACAAGAGTCCAAAATGCAGTACTTGGATGCAGTCTCAAAAACTACAGAATGATCTCTGTTCGTTTCCAAGGCAAGCCATTCGATATCACAGTGATCCAAGCCTATGCCTCAACCAGTAACACTGAAGAAGCTGAAGTTGAACGGTTATATGAAGACCTACAAGACCTTTTAGAACTAACACCCAAAAAAGATGTCCTTTTCATTATAGGGGACTGGAATGCAAAAGTAGGAAGTCAAGAAACACCTGGAGTAACAGGCAAATTTGGCCTTGGAATGCAGAATGAAGCAGGGCAAAGGCTAATAGAGCTTTGCCAAAAGAACACACTGGTCATAGCAAATACCCTCTTCCAACAACATAAGAGAAGACTACACATGGACATCACCAGATGGTCAATACCGAAATCAGACTGATTATATTCTTTGCAGCCAAAGATGGAGAAGCTCTATACATTCAGCAAAAACAAGACTGGCAGCTGACTGTGGCTAAGATCATGAACTCCTTATTGCCAAATTCAGACTTAAATTGAAGAAAGTAGGGAAAACCACTAGACCATTCAGGTATGACCTAAATCAAATCCCTTATGATTATACAGTGGAAGTGAGAAATAGATTTAAGGGACTAGATCTGATAAGACAGAATACCAGATGAACTATGGACAGAGGTTCGTGACTTTGTACAGGAGACAGGGATCAAGACCATCCCCATGGAAAAGAAATGCAAAAAAGCAAAATGGCTTTTTTGGGAGGAGGCCTTACAAATAGCTGTGAAAAGAAGAGAAGCAAAAAGCAAAGGAGAAAAGGAAAGATATAAGCATCTGAATACAGAGTTCCAAAGAATAGCAAGGAGAGATAAGAAAGCCTTCTTCAGTGATCAATGCAAAGAAATAGAGGAAAACAACAGAATGGGAAAGACTAGAGATCTCTTCAAGAAAATTGGAGATACCAGGGGAACATTTCATGCAAAGATGGGCTTGATAAAGGACAGAAATGGTATGGACCTAACAGAAGCAGAAGATATTAAGAAGAGTTGGCAAGAATACACAGGAGAACTGTACAAAAAAGATGTTCACGACCCAGATAATCATGATGGTGTGATCACTAATCTAGAGCCAGACACCCTGGAATGTGAAGTCAAGTGGCCCTTAGAAAGCATCACTACGGACAAAGCTAGTGGAGATGATGGAATTCCAGTTGAGCTATTTCAAATCCTGAAAGATGATGCTGTGAAAGTGCTATAGTCAATATGCCAGCACATTTGTAAAACTCAGCAGTGGGCACAGGACTGGAAAAGGTCAGTTTTCATTCCAATCCCAAAGAAAGGTAATGCTTAAGAATGCCCAAACTACCGCACAATTGCACTCATCTCACACGCTAGTAAAGTAATGCTCAAAATTCTCCAAGCCACGCTTCAGCAATACGTGAACCATGAACTTCCAGATGTTCAAGCTGGTTTTAGAAAAGGCAGAGGAACCAGAGATCAAATTGCCAACATCCGCTGGATCATGGAAAAAGCAAGAGAGTACCAGAAAAATATCTATTTCTGCTTTATTGCCTATGTCAAAGCCTTTGACTGTGTGGATCACAATAAACTGTGGAAAATTCTGAAAGAGATGGGAATACCAGACCACCTGACCTGACTCCTGATAAACCTGTATGCAGGTCAGGGGACAACAGTTAGAACTAGACATGGTTCCTACTGTTTCCAAGTAGGAAAAGGAGTACATCAAGGCTATACATTGTCACCTCACTTATTTAACTTATATGCAGAGTACATCATTAGAAACACTGGGCTGGAAGAAGTACAAGCTGGAATCAAGATTTCTGGGAGAAATATTAATAACCTTAGATATGCAGATGACACCACCCTTATGGCAGAAAGTGAAGAACTAAAAAGCCTCTTGATAAAAGTGAAAGAGGAGATTGAAAATGTTGGCTTAAAGCTCAACATTCAGAAAACTAAGATCATGGCATCTAGTTCCATCACTCCATGGGAAATATATGGGGAAACAGTGGAAACAGTGTCAGACTTTATTTTTTGGGGCTCCAAAATGACTGCAGATGATGACTCCAGCCATGAAATTAAAAGATGCTTACTCCTTGGAAGAAAATTTATGACCAACCTAGATAGCATATTCAAAAGCAGAGACATTACTTTGCCCACAAAGGTCCATCTAGTCAAGGCTATGGTTTTTCTAGTGGTCATGTACGGATATGAGAGTTGGACTGTGAATAAAGCTGAGCACCAAAGAATTGATGCTTTTGAACCGTGGTGCTGGAGAAGACTCTTGAGAGTCCCTTGGACTGCAAGGAGATCCAACCATTCCATCCTAAAGGAGACCATTCCTGGGTGTTCACTGGAAGGACTGATGCTGAGGCTGAAACTCCAATACTTTGGCCACCTCATGTGAAGTGTTCAGTCATTGGAAAAGATCCTGATGCTGGAAGGGATTGGAGGCAGGAGGAGAAGGGGACAAAAGAGGATGAGATGGCTGAATTGAATCACCAACTTAATGCACATGAGTTTGGGTGTACTCCCAAGTTACCATGTCAGAATGGCCATCATCAAAGAGTCTGCAAACAATAAATGCTGGAGAGGGTGTGGAGAAAAGGGAACGCTCTTGCACTGTTAGTGTGAATGTAAATTGATATAGCCACTACGGAAGATGGTATGGAGATTCTTGGAAAAAAAAAAAAGTATGACTAAAACCACCATATGACCCAGCAATCCCACTCCTAGGCACATACCCCAAGGAAACCAAAATTGAAAAAGACACATGTATCCCATTGTTCATAGCAGCACTACTTACAATAGCTAGAACATGGAAGCAACCTAGATGTCCATCAACAGATGAATGGATAAAGAAGTTGTGGTACATACATACACAATGGAATAGTACTCAGCCATCAGAAGGAATGCATTTGAGTCAGTTCTGATGAGGTGGACGAACCTAGAACCTTTTGTACAGAGTGAAGTGAGTCAGAAAGAGAAAGAGAAATGTTGTATTCTAATGTATATATACATAATCTAGAAAAATAGTACCGAAGAATTCATTTTCAGGGCAGCAATGGAGAAACAGACATAGAGAATAGACTTATGGACATGGGGAGAGGGGAGGCGAGGGTGAGATGTATGGAAAGAGGAACATGGAAACCTACTTTACCATATGTAAAATAGATAGCCAATGGAAATTTGCTGTGTGGCTCAGGAAACTCAAACAGGGGCTCTGTATCAACCTAAGGGTCGGATGGGGCGGGATATGGGAGGGAGGTTCAAAAGGGAGGGGATATGTGTATACCTATGGCTGATTCATGTTGAGGTTTGACAGAAAACAACAAAATTCTGTAAAACAATTATTCTTCAATAAAAAAATAAATTGAAAAGTGAGCAGAGAATCAGCATAGACATTTTCCCACAGAAGGTATACAGGTAGCCAATAAGATCAATAATCATCAAAGAAACACAAATCAAAACCACAGTGAGGTATCACCTCAGACCTGTCACAGTGGCTATTAAAAAAAGACAAGGAATAAAAGTGTTGGCAAGAATGTAGAGAAAAGGGAACCCTTGTACACTTTTGGGGGGAATGTAAATCGGTGCAGCCACTGTGGAAAAAAATATGGAAGCTCTTCGAAAAATTAAAACTAGAGCTTTTGGATGATCCAGAAATTCCACTTGTGAACATTTATTTAAAGAAAATGGAAACACTAATTCAAAAATATATATGTGCCCACATATTCATTGCAACATTATTTACAATTGCCAAGATATGGAAACAATGTAAGTGTCCATTAATGGATAAATGACTACATAAGATGTGCTATATATATATACCATGGAATATTGATCAGCCATAAAAAGAATGAAAACTTACTACCTGAGGCAGCATGGATGGACCTTGAAGGTATTCATTAAATGAAATAAGTCAGAGAAAGACAAATCTTGTATAACTTCACTTATATGTAGAATCTAAAAACAAACAAAACTAAGCCCATAGATACAGAGAACAGAACAGCCAGACGTGAGGGCTGGAGTGTGGCCCAAACAGGTGCAGGAAGTCAAACAGTACAAACTTGTATAGTCAGTCAGTCAGCATGGTGACTATAGTTAATACTGTATTGCATATTTTAAAGTTGTTAAGACAGTAGATCTTAAAAATTTTTTACTGCAAAAAAAAGAAAAGAATTTATTTTCTCAGAATTTCTTTATTCCTTGTACCTGACTCCTGCCTCAAGTCATTGCAATCTAGCTTCCTGCCCGTTTGCAGCCCTGGTATGGTATGTAGCTCAGTCAGTAAAGAATCCACCTGCAGTGCAGGAGACCCAAGTTTGATTCCTGGGTTAGGCCAATCCTCTGGAGAAGGAAATGGCAACCCACTCCAGTATTCTTGCCTGGAGAATTCCATGGACAGAGGAGGCTGGCAGGCTACAGTCTGTGGGGTCACAAGAGATGGACAGGACTGAGCAAGTAAACCAGACAGCACTTAGTAAGTTCACCAAAGCCCTCCCTGCTGCCTATCCTGATGGCTCTTTACAGTGATGTCTCATTTAATATTTCAGAATCATGTGAACCTGAAGACTACCCTTCTCCTCCTTGAAAACTACTTTTCTCAAGCTTCCATGTTAAAACACTTTCTTTTCTGTTTTTTCTTCTGAATCTGTATCCATTCCTTCTCGTTCTTGTCTGCATGTTTCTTATCTTCTCATGCTTCACTTACTGTTCTCATTTTGTTTTGATCCATTTCCAATGCTCTGATTACCACCTATATAGAGATGAAGACTAGACTCCTCTTTTTCTTCTAATTCTACCCTTCCTGTTCTTAACTGAAGAATGTCACCATCCTGTCACAAAAGCACAGGAACAAGACTGACAAGCTTTTCTTTTTCCTTCATCATCATTATTTAGTGCCTTAACAAACCCTGCCAAAATTTCCTCTTAAATATTGCTTGTCCTTTTATTCTCCATCTCCACTGCAATCACTGCTACCCTTAATCAAGCTATGAAGGTCTATTGACTGGATGATACTAGTGTCTTGACTGTCTATCTGTATTTATTCAGTCTATCTTTAATTAGTTCTTTATATTGCAAATGTTAATTTGATCATGTTGTTATGTCTCCCATCCTTAAATCCTTTGGTAATGTCTCATTGTTCTTTGGTTAAAGACAATTCATTTGATATGGACTGTTAAGATGCTACATGGTCTATAAACAGCTAAGGAACTCTTGGTTTCTTTGCTCCCATTATACTTCAGCCTTCAATCCTTTGTATTCAGTATATTTTCTCCAAATACTCTTTATTTAACTCTTTAATTTCAAATTACAATTCAAGCATTGCTTTCTGAAGGCAGTCTTTTCTATAGTCCAACTCTCACATTCATACATGACTACTAGAAAAAAACATAGCTTTCACTAGATGGACCCTTGTTGACAAAGTAATGTCTCTGCTTTTTAACATGCTGTTTAGGTTGGTCATAACTTTTCTTCCAAGGAGCAAGCGTCTTTTAATTTCATGGCTTTAGTCACAATCTACAGTGATTTTGGAGCCCCCTACCCCAAAAAAGTCTTGTCACTGTTTCCACTGTTTCTGCATCTATTTGCCATGAAGTGATGGGACCAGATGCCATGATCTTAGTTTTCTGAATGTTGAGCTTTAAGCCAACTTTTTCATTCTCCTCTTTCACTTTCATCCAGAGGCTTTTTAGTTCCTCTTCACTTTCTGCCATAAGCGTGGTGTCATCTGCACATCTGAGGTTATTGATATTTCTCCCAGCAATCTTAATTCCAGCTTGTGTTTCATCAAGTCAAGCATTTCTCATGATGTACTGTGTTACAGTACAATAAGTTAAATAAGCAGGGTGACAATATGCAGTCTTGACGTGCTCCTTTTCCTACTTGGAACCAGTCTGTTGTTCCATGTCTAGTTCTAACTGTTGCTTCCTGACCTGCCTACAGATTTCTCGGGAGGCAGGTCAGGTGGCCTGGTATTCCCTTCTATCTAAGAATTTCCCAGAGTTTGTTGTGATCCACACGTCAAAGGCTTTGGCATAGCTAATAAAGCAGAAGTAGATGTTTTCCTGGAACTCTCTTGCTTTTACCATGATCCAGTGGATGTTGGCAATTTGATCTCTGGTTCCTCTGCCTTCTAAATCTGGCTTGAACATCTAGAAGTTCACAGTTCATGTAGTGTTGAAGCCTGGCTTTGAGAATTTGGAGCATTACTTTGCTAGCGTGTGAGATGAATGCATTTGTGTGGTAGTTTGAACATTCTTTGGCATTGACTTTCTTTGGGATTGGAATGAGAACTGAATTTTTCCAGTCCTGAGGCCACTTCTCTGAGTTTTCCAAATTTGCTGACATATTGAGTACAGCACTTTCACAGCATCATCTTTCAGGATTTGAAATAGCTCAACTGGAATACTATCACCTCCACTAGCTTTGTTCATAGTGATGCTTTCTAAGGCCCACCTGACTTCATATTCCAGGATGTCTGGCTCTAGGTGAGTGATCACACTATTGTGATTATCTGGGTTGTGAAGCTCTTTTTTGTACAGTTCTCCTGTGTATTCTTGCCACCTCTTCTTAATATCTTCTGCTTCTGTTAGGTCCATACCATTTCTGTCCTTTATCGAGCCCATCTTTGCATGAAATGTTCCCATGGAATCTCCAATTTTCTTGAAGAGATCTCTAGTTTTTATTTTTTTGGTAGGTGTCCATGTACTTTTTTTTTTTTTTTTTACTTTACAATACTGTATTGGTTTTGCCATACATCAACATGATTCCACCACGGGTGTACACGTGTTCCCCATCCTGAACACCCCTCCCAGATCCCTTCCCGTACCATCCCTCTGGGTCATCCCAGTGCACCAGCCCCAAGCATCCTGTATCCTGCATCAAACCTGGACTGGCAATTTGTTTCTTACATGATAGTATACATGTTTCAATGCCATTCTCCCAAATCATCCCACCCTCTCCCACAGAATCCAAAAGACTGTTCTATATATCCGTGTCTCTTTTGCTGTCTCACATACAGAGTTATCATTATCATCTTTCTAAATTCCATATATATGCATTAGTGTACTGTATTGGCGTTTTTCTTTCTGGCTTACTTCACTCTGTATAATAGGCTCCAGTTTCATCCACCTCACTAGAACTGATTCAAATGTATTCTTTTTGATGGCTGAGTAATACTCCATTGTGTATATGTACCTCACCTTTCTTACCCATTCATCTGCTGATGGACATCTAGGGTGCTTCCATGTCTTGGCTAAAACAAAGGTGGTGGTTGTTGTTTAGTCACTTAGTCATATCTAACTCTTTGTGACCCCATGAACTGCAGCCTGCCAGGTTTCCCTGTCCTTCACTATCTCCTGGAGTTTGCTCAAACTCAAGTCCATTGAATCAGTGATGCCATCCAACCTCTGCCATCTCCTTCTCCTCCTGCCTTCAATCTTTCTCAGCATCAGGATATCAGGTGGCCAAAGTATTAGAGCTCAGCTCCAGCATCAGTCCTTACAGTGAATATTCAGGATTGATTTCCTTTATGTTGACTGGGTTGATCCCCTTGCTGTCCAAAGGTCTCTTAAGAGTCTTCTCTAGCACCACAGTTTGAAAAAATCAAGTCTTTGGTGCTCAGCCGACTTTATAGTCCAACTCTCACATCCATACATGACTACTGGAAAAACCATAGCTTTGACTAGATGGACCTTTGCCAGCAAACTGATGTCTCTGTTTTTTTATACGCCCTCTAGGTATGTCATAGCTTTTCTTCCAAGGAGCAAGCATCTTTTAATTTCAGGGCTGCAGTCACCATCCACAGTGATTTTAGAGCCCAATAAAATAGTCTGTCAATGTTTCTGTTTCCATTTATCCCCATCTATTAGCCATGAAGTGACAGGACCAGTTGCTACCATCTTTGTTTTTTGAATGTTGAGTTTATAGCCAGCGTTTTTACTCTCCTCTTTCACCTTCATCAAGAGGCTTTTTAGTTCTTTGCTTTCTCCCATTAGGGTGGTGTTCTCTGCATATCTGAGGTTATTGATATTTCTCCTGGCAATCTTGGTTCCAGCTTGAGCTTCAGGCTGCCCAGCATTTCACATGATGTACTCTACATAGAAGTTAAATAAGCTGGGTGACAATATACAGCCTTGACGTACTCCTTTTCCAATTCTCAACCAGTTCTGTTGTTCCATGTCCGGTTCTAACTGTTGCTTCTTGACCTGTGTACCGGTTTCTCAGAAGGTATGTAAGCTGGTCTGGTATTTCCATCTCTTGCAGAATTTTCCACAATTTGTTGTGATCCACACAGTCAGAGGCTTTTGTGTAGTCAATGAAGCAGAAGCAGATTTTTTTCTGGAATGACCTTGCTTTTTCTGTGATCCAATAGATGCAGGCAATTTGATCTCTGGTTCCTCTGCCTTTTCTAAATCCAGCTTGTACATCTAGAAGTTCTCAGTTCATGGACTACTGAAGCATAGCTTGAAGAATTTTCAGTATTACCTTGCTAGCATGTGAAATGAGTACAACTATGCAATAGTTTGAACATTCTTTGGCATTGCCCTTCTTTGGGATTGGAATGAAAACTGACCTTTTCCAGTTCTGTGGCTAATGCTGAGTTTTCCAAATCTGCGGGCATATTGAGTGCAGCAGTTTCACAGCCTCATCTTTTAGGATTTGAAACAGCTCAGCTGCAATTCTATCACTTCCAATGCTTCCTAAGGTGACTTGACTTCATACTCCAGAATGTCTTGCTCTAGGTGAGTGATCGCACCATCGTGGTTATCTCAGTCATGAAGACATTTTTGTACAGTTCCTCTGTGTGTTCTTGCTACCTCCTCTTAATATCTTCTGCTTCTGTTAGGTCCACACCATTTCTGTCTGGTCCATACCATTTCTGTCCTTTATTGTGCCCATCTTTACATGAAAAATATTCCCTTGGTATCTCTAATTTTCTTGAAGAGATCTCTAGTCTCTCCCATTCTGTTATTTTCCTCTTATTTCTTTGCATTGTTCACTTAAGAAGGCTTTCTTATCTCTTCTTGCTATTCTTTGGAATTCTGCATTCAGATGGGTATCTTTCTTTCCTCATTTTTCTTTCGGTTTTCTTCTTTACTCAGCTATTTCTAAGGCCTCCTCAGACAACCATTTGCCTTTTTGCATTTCTTTTTCTTGGGGATGGTTTTGATCACCTCATTTATGTTGCTATGAACCTCCATGTATACTTCTTCAGGCACTCTGTCTATCTGATCTCATCCCTTGAATCTGTCACTTCCACTGTATTATCATGAAAATAGTGGTTTCCCCTACTTTATCCAATTTAAGTCTGAATTTTGCAATAAGGAGTTCATGATTTGTGCCACAGTCAGCTTCCCGTCTTGTTTTTGCTAACTGTATAGAGCTTTTCCACCTTTGGCTGCAAATACTATGATCAGTCTGATTTTGGTATTGACCATCTGTTGATGTCCATGTGTAGAGTCATCTCTTGTGTTCTTGGAAGAGGGTGTTTGCTCTGACCAATGTGTTCTCTTGGCAAACTTTTCCAGCCCTTGCCCTACTTCATTTTGTACTCCAAGGTCAAAGTTGTCTGTTACTCCAGGTATCGCTTGACTTCCTAGTTTTGGATTTCAGTCCCCTATGATGAAAAGGACATCTCTTTTTGGTGTTACTTCTAGAAGGTCTAGTAGGTCTAGTAGATAGGTTCAGCTTCATCTTCTTTGGCATTAGTGGTTTGTGCATAGTTTGAATTCCTATGATACTGAATGGTTGCCTTGAACAGAGATCATTCTGTCATTTTTGAGATTGCACCCAAATATTGAATTCTGGACTCTTTTGTTGACTACGAGGGCTGCTCCATTTCTTCTAAGGGATTCTTGCCCACAGTATTAGATATAATGGTCATCGGAATTAAATTACTCATTCCCGTCCATTTTTGTTCTCTGATTCCTAAAATATTGATGTTCACTGTTGCCATCTCCTGTTTGGAAATTTCCAATTTACCTTGATTCAAGGAGCTAACATTCCAAGATCCTACGCAATATTGTCCTTAATAGCCTCGGACTTTACTTTCACTACCAGACACATCCACACCTGGGCATTATTTCCGCTTTGGCTCAGCCTCTTCATTCCTTCTGGTTTAAAAAGAATAATTTATTGCTTTTTCACAACGGGTTTGCCTCCAGGACACAGGTGTGAAAACCACCATTAAACCTAAGCAAAAATGGGAAAGGAAAAGACCCACATCAATGTCATTGTCGTTGGGTATGTAGATTCAGGGAAGTCTACCTTGACTGGCCATCTGATCTACAAATGTGGGATTGACAACAGAACAATTGAAAAGTTTGAGAAGGAGGCTGCTGAGATGGGAAAGGGTTCCTTCAAATATGCCTGAGTCTTGGACAAACTGAAGCTGAACATGAGCGTGGTATCACCACTCATATCTCCCTGTGGAAATTTGAGACCAGCATGTGTTATGTTACCATCATTGATGCCTCAGAACACTGAGACTTCATCAAAAACATGATTATAGGCACATCCCAGGCTGACTGAGCTGTCCTGATTGTTGCTGCTGGTGTTGGTGAGTTTGAAGCTGGTATCTCCAAGAACGGGCAGACCCATGAGCATGTCCTTGTGGCTTACACTCTGGGTATGAAGCAATTAATTGTTGAAGTTTAACAAAATGGATTCCACTGAGCCATCCTACAGCCAGAAGAGATATGAGGAAATTGTTAAGGAAGTCAGCACCTCCATTAAGGAAATTGGCTACAACCCTGACACAGTAGCATTTGTGCCAATTTCTGGCTGGAATGGCGACAACATGCTGGAGCCAAGTGCTAACATGCCACGATTCAAGGGATGGAAATTCACCCATAAGGATGGCAGTGCCAGTGGCGTCACCCTGCTTGAAGCTCTGGATTGCATTCTGCCACCAACACGTCCAGCTGACAAACCTTGCGTTTGCCGCTCCAGGATGTCTATAAAATTGGTGATATTGGTACTGTCCCTGTGGGTTGCGTGGAGACTGGTGTTCTCAAACCTGGCATGGTGGTCACCTTTGCTCCAGTCAGCGTAACAACTGAAGTCTGTAGAAATGCACCTTGAAGCATTGAGTGAAGCCCTTCCTGGGGACAGTGTGGGCTTCGATGTCAAGAACGTGTTTGTCAAAGACATTCATCGTGGCAATGTGGCTGGTGACAGCAAAAATGACCCACCAGTGGAAGCAGCTGGCTTCCCAGCTCAGGTGATTGTTTGGGACCATCCGGGCCGGATCAGCGCTGGATATGTGCCTTGCTGGACTGTCACACTGCTCACATTGCTTGCAAGTTTGCTGAGCTGAAGGAGAAAACTGATCGTCGTTACCGCAAACAGCTGGAAGATGGCCCTAAATTCTTGAAATCTGGTGATGCTGCTATCGTTGATATGGTTCCCTGGCAAGCCCAGATGTGTCAAGAGCTTCTCTGACTCGCCTCCCCTGGGCCGTTTTGCTGTGCGTGACATGAGACAGTCAGTCACTGTGGGTGTCATCAAAGCAGTGGACAAGAGGGCAGCTGGAGATGGCAAGGTCACCAAGTCTGCCCAGAAAGCTCGGAAGGCTGGATCAATATTATCCCCAATACCTGCCACCCCAGTCTTAATCAGTGGTGGAAGAACAGTCTCAGAACTGTTTGTCTCAATTGGCCATTTGAGTTTAATAGTAAAAGACTGGTTAATGATAACAATGCATCGTAAAACCTTCAGAAGGAAAGCAGAATGTTTTTTGGACGATATGTTTTGTGTGTGGCAGTTTAAGTTATTAGTTTTTAAAATCAGTACTGTTTAATGAAAACAACTTGACCAAAAAAATCTGTCACAGAATTTGAGACCCATTAAAGTTTAATGAGAAACCTGTGTCTTCTTTGGGTCAACATTGTAACTCCCTATAGTACTATTTTGGTAAGAGTTGCTCGGAACCTATTTCTGGTAAAACAATTTTCGATTTATGGGTTTGTATTTCTAGGGTGGAGCTTCAGGTTTGTTAACCTTGTGTTGAGAACTCATCTGTTTTAATAACATCTTAAGCATTGGTGCAACACTTTCTAGGTTAGGACAGATGAGCAAAGGTAACTATGTTTTATATGTAAGCTACTTTGTAAGGTCAGATTCTATAGTATAAAAGTTCGTGTTGCATATAAAATTTTGTATGGTTACATAAATAATGAGTAAATCTATGTCATTTAGTTTCCCAGTTATGAGGATGTGCATTCACATTTATAATATTAAGTAGTTAATCTAAAATGTGAGGCTTGAACAGTACTGAGTACTGCCTTGCTAGAGTTAATCGTACACAGGTTCTAGGAAAAATAAAACATGCTGGAGGCTAAAAAAAGGGAGGGGTAATGTATCAATTAACTCTGCTTCAAGCACTTAGAAAGAAACAAACACAAGTTTTAAACCCTGTTTTAGGAAGATGAAAGTCCATAACCTATAGGCTTAATACAAAGCTGCATGGTAAACTTTCATTACAATGCAGGGTAATGTAAGGTTTCCTCAACTGCGGACACAATTCCATGTTTCCAACGTTAGAGTATATTTTTCAGTGTGTTTTGAAAAGACTGGAACTTTACTCGTGTTTGAACAGTCTGGCCTCAGAAGTTAGGCTCCTCTTAATATGAGTGGTAAGATGGCTGGATGGCATCGCGGACACGATGGACGTGAGTCTGAGTGAACTCCGGGAGATGGTGATGGACAGGGAAGCCTGGCGTGCTGCGATTCATGGGGTCGCAAAGAGTCGGACACGACTGAGCGACTGAACTGAACTGTGAATTAAGAGCGAGTTCTGTCAGGGCCACGTGATGCAACAGGTCCTGCCTTGGTCTGTGCTGATGTCCAGCAGCTTTCAAATATGCAGTCTAGTATTATTAAATAGAGTCATTAGGTTTCACATTACATCCACATGATTATTTATAACTAGAAATTTGTACCTTTTCAAAGGTTCAAATTTGTACCCCCTTCCCCCATTTCACCTCCCTCATTCTACCCCCAATTGTGGCAATTACTATGCTCTTTAAATCCCTTTCTACATGCTCAGGATATTTTCCTGGATTGCTATAAACACTTCCAGGACCATGGAGGTCCACAATTGTCTCTCTTTTTCTGAAACTCTATAGAATTTGTATTTAGAATCACACCCTTTTTGCGCTGACTTGCTTTCCTAATGAAATTATAAAATTCTCTATAGTTTTTCTCCTTCTTTATTCCCACCAGTGGCTAGCATGTTATAAACATGGAATGAAGTCAATATTTATATATTGAATGGATAGACAGAAATTTTCTGTAAGCTAAGAAAAACAGATACCATTAGGGAAAATTCTCTTAGAAGTCTGATTTGAGCAATTTTTGTAAAAATTATTTTTAAAAAGGACTTAACTTTAGACCCAGAGACAGAAAATACCTAAAAAGAAGAATGGAACAGTTTATCAGTTAATTGAATTCAGAAATTAGTCATTTTTATATGCATGCAGTGTTCTGGTTCCTACTCTAAGTTCAAGTATGAATGCCAACACTGAATTCAAATAGAGCTTTGGTGAATGAGCAACTAGCTCAAGGTCAGCAAGAGACTAAACATGCTGCTTGTCTGTTTTCTAGTCAGTATTATGGAAGTTACAGGTGTAGCTAAAAGGTCATTGTAGCATCCGCACAATTTGCATTTTCAAGGCTTCTGGGAATATCATTGTACACCATGATGTCATCTCCTAGGCTGCTTAAGTTTTTAAAGCAGTGAGATTTTATGACCTTGGGAAATGATACCTCTGTTGCAACCATCTCCTGAAACTTAGAGGAATGACGTAATAATGCCTATGACATTGTGCATCATTATGTAATACTGATTGTTTGAAAACTCTATCCAGGTGAGAGAAACCTATGGATAGATCGATAAGCCTGTCATTAACTGGGCACTCTAAGTCATTAAATTAACATTTATTAATGGATCTTACATTTAATTGTTTTTTTCTCCACCAAGGTAAAACATTGAACTACTGCATCTCTGTGTATATGTGTAATGGTGGTAAAAATGTTGAAACCTGTGTTCTCTGCTCACCACCGGCCCAAAGTTGTAGATATTTTAGAAATACAGTTCATCCCCTCTAGGGACACACAGCTGCAAACCTCTCTTGAGACCTTCTCCAAATCTGGTGATTGAATCCAGTCATTTTAGGCAGAATGTTTTGAAATCCTGAATGTAAACACTATAGAAGTTTTAAACTCATTTTTATTAATTTTATGTTGAATGCACACAAGGCATTCAGAACCAGTCACATGATTGTGTAATTAAAAAGCAAATAATTATGATGTTGTTTTCTATAGTCTCATACTTATGCCAGGAGCAACTCTCTGTAGACAAGTCTAATGTCTATGCATACAAACTTCAAAATCTATCACAGAGATTGGGTGAACAGAGAACATTGGGTTTTCTCCATTATGTATGGGAAATAAACCCTGGTCCTTTTTTTATCTTGTGATGGAATGGAAAGAATCTTGTTTCCACTCTAACCTTTGAAGCGTAAACGAATCTTTCCAAGAGTCATGTAAACCATGGGTCTCCTACTTTTAAAACCTGAAGTATTACCAAGTTGTAGCTTTCATACTTCTTGAAATGTAACTACCTAGAGAAATGGAGCTCCTGTCTCTCTGGTACCCTGGGGCTTAACCTAAGGACCTCATCTAGAGCATTTGGCACTTTTGGATCAGAGCAATTAACTAGACTCATGGCTGCAGAACTAACTCTCATGATGTGTGAAGAATAAAATGCTTCTGTGGAACCTGAAGGTGGAGCCTGATGGGCTGCCGTCTATGGGGTCGCAGAGTCGGACACGACTGAAGCGACTTAGCAGCAGCAGCAGCAGCAGCAGCATGGAACCTGAAAGCACACATTCCCAATCTTATGTACATTTCCATGTCTTAGAAGGTCAAGGCTTCTTACAAGAGCACTGAGAAATCTAAGGGCATTTTATCTCCCCACAGGCTAGATTCAGAGACTGGTGCTTTCAAATATATTACTTGATTGTCATAAGAAGTCTGCACAATAGCTACCATGATGGTAGTTTATAAAGTTCAGAAGAATGAGATTCAGCAAACAGAAGCGTATTGGAATAAGCCAGGTGAAAAATGGTGACTATGATCAGGACTGAAACAATGGAGATAGTAAAAAGGGGCTGGATTCTGATATATCATTTTTTCCTTAACTTTATTGAAATGTAATCTACATATGATAAAGCATGCTCATTAAAAAAAAAAGAATGAGGCGCAACAGATTTAAACAACTGGCCTAAGATTATGTAGCTAGAGTATTTTATTGGTTTAGTAAAAATAAAATTCTGCCTGGTTCCAAGCCTATACTCTTTCTACTATGGCAAACTAAAGTGAAGAAGAGCAATTTTAAGGTATCTCTTGTCACAAGATTTCTTTGACAAATCAAACAGATTTCATTTTATTTATTATGGCTATATCATAGAAAGTTAAAAACTAAAGAAATATAAATCTGCACTGGCGGCTGGTGTCTGGGTCAAACCTAAGAGGAAAAAAAAAAACAAAAAACCCACAAAATTTTAATTGTAATTTTCAAAGGAAAATTTTGTAAGTGTCTGATAGACAGGAGACCTTTCTAAAAAGGAAAGTGACTTCAAAATGTGTTATTTGCTGGCTCTAGTTACCTCCTCAGATAGACACATCTTCTCTATCTTTTCAATGACTTCCTATTCTTCCGAGTTAACATGAAGAGACCCATTCTGAAAGCCAAGATAAGTACTGCTAAGAAATCATACAATAGCACATCATAGATCTAAGAAAAGTTTCTCACATATCTGAAGCCTAAAGATAGAATTTAAATAAAGGAAACATGCTAACACAGGAAAGCTGGGTGTTATTACTATGTGAAGGGCATTTTTCATCCTGAAGTTGAATGCAAGGCAAGAAAAAATTCTTTCTTTTCTTAAAATAATTTCTATAACCTAAGCAGAGCAGACCAACCAGCAAACTCTTAAATTCTTTAGTACACATCCCTCATTCCACTGCAAAACAAGTCAATCAAATCAAAACAAAACAAAAATTGTGCCTTTGTAAGATATTAAAATTTCCTTTGCCTTTTTTGAAAAGTGAAAAAAGAAATCAAATTTATAAACTAAAAACTCTTCCAAATTAATTTAGAAAGTTCCAGGAATATTTTAAAACAAATAACACATAATATTTTACAATCTGTCCTCAAAATATACAGTTTTAAATTTTGGTAATTGAGAATAATAGGCAAATATTATCTTTTGTGGAAAGTCAAATCACTGACAGCCGATTCAAGGATTCATTTGAAGAGGAAACAATAATATGAATGACCATTCAAACTGGAATTGAGATCTTGTCCTTTTTTAACAGACATGATTTTTTGAAGGAAGGAGAACTGATAATATAGAGATCTGTGTATAATTGATATCCTCCTAATAAATTACATATGGTAAAGAATTAAAAACATTTGAAGTTCTAAAATATTTGTAAAGCACTCGCCAAGATTATTTCATTTTTAGGAAAGGCTACAAATTATAAGTTGGGACTGAGACAGTTTTGTCAACTGGGACATGGGGAATATATGTATTTATTCTCCAAATATACTAATATTGAACCTAGTCACTTTCCAAATCCACTTTACTGTGAAGCTTTCCACCACACAAAGCCTTTTCAGCCTAACCTTCTATGCCTCCTAACCTTTCAGTAACCCAAGAATCTGCCTGATTTTTATTCCCCAGGCTCAGATTCTTAGTTAACTATACACCTGACTTTATCAAAGAGTATATTTTGTTCATTCATAATTTTCTAGTTTGGTCTTTTCTTTTAGGTTGACAGCTCCTTGACATCATGTGCTTTCTCTTACACGCTATGTAGTGCTAGAGAAAACCCAGTGGAACGAAGATGTTATTTGCATAAAGAACTGTTAAAAGAAGTTTTTGGAACTACAAGATTTAGGTCATCAGCCCCGAATGAAACGTGATTAAGCAATTCACATAAATAGAGATTAGTCCCAAAGACAGACTCGAAGGACCTGAACACTAAATGGGAGGGTGTCATTTGTTAAATGTGAGACATATGATTGCCTGTTTGTCCCTGACCTTGGGAAAATCAATGAGTTACATTGACAATCCTTTGACTAGATAGGCTTAACATTAGGAGATTTAAAAATAGCCTTAGCATGCATCAATGAATATCAATAGAGTCATATTTAAAATAACATATATAATGGAGATCAGATAATGCAGAAGATAGAAAACGCTAAAAATGCTATACTAACAGAACCTCCAAATGATTTATTCACTAGTTCTACTAAATAATGAAGTTGAAAGTGGTTTTGACTTTTCCCAAGTGAACATGTTACTGTAAGGTACTAAATTACCCAGATTATGACTTAATTTGATATTTAGAGGCAAATGGAATGAGGGAGTAAGAGAAAAGAGTCCCCATAGTACGATTTAACACAGGTACAGTCAGGGAACCTCATGTGGGTACTTTTACAGTAGGTATATAAATTGCTTCTTTCGTACATCACAAGATGTAATTCCCTTCTTCCAAAGAGCTAAAACCAATTTATTTCCTTTTTTGAAATGTGTGATAAAATATGAAACCTCTTAAATACTCAATAAGGTTAAAAAGAGATCAGTATTAAATAGGGTACCAGGATTTCTACTATCCACATAAAGTGTAATTCATTATATTGTAGTTGATAGGAAAGAGGTTTCATGGATAGATTTTTCTTTCCTAAACTGCACAAGTCACTTAAATTTAGTGAAGACTTTGTATGACATATAAGCAGTTGAATTGATCTCTTTACATTCGAAGGTTCTCACACCATGGATAATGATTATCTTATATGCTACCACCCATCTTAAGAAACAGGTTTTGCTAGCCTTTGAACCTCATATTCTTTCTCTGATGTGTAATGTTCTTTGGTTTATTTTCATCTTTTCTTCCTTTCAAAAGGCTAGTAATTTTTTAAAGCTAATTCTTACCTTCATGGATTATGTCATTTGACATATGTCATTGACAATTATGTCAATTCCAACGCATAGTGCCCCATCTATTTGGTAAGAAAGTTATTTTGAGAGGCAGATGAGTAGGGTGGCAACAAAGTCAGCTGTAGATAATCTCCAGTTTGTGGCATATTTGCTGGCAATGAAAATCACTCTGGAATTCAGTCATTACTGCACTTTGTGCTTCCTCTCACATTGACAGAGTGGAATGTAAAGCTGAGCTAGGTCAGACCACAAAGGACAGGTCTGACTGTGAAGTTTTACAAGACAGATGACTTGCCTCCTGTGATTTATTTTCCTTTGGATTATAATAGGAAACAAATACTCAGAATAAAAGATACATATGGCATAACAATAAATGTGCAGACACAAAACGAGTGATTGACCTCCCCTCCATCCTTTGGTTCCTCTTCATCTTCCTTAGTTCTTGGAGGTGATTGCTGCTGTTCTTAATCAGAAAACTGCTACAGCCTATTCCTAGAAAGGAAAAAAAAGCAGATTTAAATTGGAGATAGAAAGAAACCAGAAACTCCCTGCCCTCTATATGGATTGTAAGGGTACCTGCCAATTACTCTAGGTTCCATCCAGCACCAAATAAGGCGATTTGTTGCTGAGCCACAGTTATGCAACTGGTACTCTAATATTTCTGATAACACCTTGATCCTACAGTGCTCCGGCCACAGCCTTCTCCAAAAATATTTTAGCAACAGTGATATTTTGGCATCAGCCAAGAGTGGATTCCTGAAAGAAACGTCTAAGAATGAATTCATTTACAAATAACTCATATACCTGGAAAGGAACAACAGATACCAATGCCCAGAGATAAAAGCATATTTACACTTCAGTGCAGTTCAGTCGCTCAGTCGTGTCTGACTGTTTGTGACCCCATGGACTGCAGTATGCAAGGCTTCCCTGGCCCTCAAATCTTGGAGCTTGCTCAAACTCATATCCATCAAGTCAGTGATGGCATCCAACCATCTCATCTTCCGTCATCCTCTTCTCCTCCTGCTTTCAATTTTCAAAGCATCAGGGTCTTTTCCAATGAGTCAGTTCTTTGCATCAGGTGGCCAAAGTATTGGAGTTTCAGCTTTAGCATCAGTCCTTTCAATGAATATTCAGGACTGATTTCCTTTAGGATGGACTGGTTGGATCTCCTTGCAGTCCAAAGGACTCTCAAGAGTCTTCTCCACCATCACAGTTCAAAATCAGTAATTCTTTGGCACTCAGATTTCTTTATGGTCCAACTCTCACATCCATACATGACTACTGGAAAAACCATAGCCTGGACTAGACAGACCTGTATAAGTGCTTACACTTACTTACTTAAAAAAAAGCAGGGAGGGGGTGCATTTTGTTTAATTGTTAAACACAGTTCTCTCCTTTACTGCCATACCTTGCCTTATCCTGTGAATTAGATTTTTTTTTTTCATTTTGTGCCCTTCCAGAGAATTTTTTGCTCCTTTTGGTGCTTGTCAATTGACTAAATTCCCATCTATTATTGTTCTCTTTTATTTCTTGCTCTCCCTTTATTCCTTAAGGATTTCCTACTTTTAGATGNCTCCTTTTGGTGCTTGTCAATTGACTAAATTCCCATCTATTGTTGTTCTCTTTTATCTCTTGCTCTCCCTTTATTCCTTAAGGATTTCCTACTTTTAGATGGTTATGGAAAGTGGCATAGTAAATTGAATTAATTATGCCTTTTTTTCTTGGTTAAGTTGTACATGGCTCACTGCCCTTGTTGTTGAAAATATCTTACCATCTGGGGAATCCTCCTTCTGTTCTAAGGTAATGGACAAAAGTAGATATAACAGGGATATTAGTCCCTCTTTATATGACTTGTAAACTTTTTCTAAAATTGTGTCTTTTAAACTGTTCCTTTTCAAATATATCCTCTGATCAAGAACCTTGAATGAGTTTTT
>SJYQ01002854.1:393976-408793 GCA_006410935.1 Redunca redunca
AAGCATTTTTTGTATCCAACTCAAATATCACCTTTATGATACTGTATTTTACCTCCCTCCCTCTTCTGAAATCATATTTGATTTATATTCTCTGCAGTTCATTTTCTGCTTTTCATAAAGTCTTCCTTATAAACTATCTTCACACATCAAATACTTTTTCAACTACACTGAAAATTCACAATAAAGTGGTCTTTTTTTTTTTTTTTTTTACTACTGCTCTAGTAAGACTTTATGGTAGGAAATTGCTTAGGAAATATTCATTGTACTTTTGCTAGACCACCACAGCAGATTATACCATATTGGGTGTAACAGTCTAGTGTAGAAGTTTCCTAGTGATTCCTAATGGAAGAATAGCTCAGGTAAATGAGTTAATGCTGGTGCTATCTATCAGGTTGCAGATGCACAGGATATATTTGTGTAAGGAGACTATGACTTCAGATTTTTATATCCAACGTAACACCCATTTGTCTTTGATCTTTTTTTTCAGTAGATGCATTGATTGGGATTATGGTGTTACCTTTAAAAATACAAATATAAGTTTGGCAGATAGTTATTGTGAGTTTTTATTAGCTAATAATCTGAATTTCAATACTTTACAAAACATCTCTATTTTTGACTAGGACTTATATAATTTGTGATAGCATTTCTCTCCTAATACCATATTGTACAATGTTCCCTCCCCAATTTAGCATTGTACAGCATATATTGAGTCCACCAGTACTGTGTGACAGCAGATGTAGAGGGATGATTAACTGGAGAGAAAGGATAACTGTTTGGTATTTATCCTTGGATTTCATTCTTATTTTCTTTTGGCAAGTCTTGTCATCTTATGACCTTAAGCATCCATCATTAAACTCTAAAAAGTGGAAAAAAAAAAAAAACTTTGCTAGATCTGCTGGTGTTTGGGTCTTTCTAACACATCTAACAATATTAGGTGAGCAGGCTACATGATGGCTGGAGAGAGATGTAAGTCATTAAGAGACATTCGGAGAGTATAATTTTCACTGACTTGTTGGCAGTAGATAAGGAAAACAAAATTACTTAGGAAATATAAATTTGCTATACCTTGCTATAGGTATAGGCAGAGAACACTGAGAATGTTGAGAGAGGCCAGTATAACACCCACTTCTGCCTAATGCATTCTAAAATGAATAGTTTGAGTTTAAGGTGTTACAGAATATATAAGTAGGGATAAACTTTAGATGGGACTTCCCTGATGGCTCAGAGGGTAAAGCGTCTGTCTGCAATGCAGGAGACCTGGGCTTGATCCCTTGGTCAGGAAGATCCCCTGGAGAAAGAAATGGCAACCCACTCCAGTACTATTGCCTGGAAAATCCCATGGACAGAGGAGCCTGGTAGGCTACAGTCCATGGGGTCGCAAAGAGTCAGACATGACTGAGCGACTTCACTCACTTAAACTTTAGATAATTGAATGTATATGTGTTTCAGTTCAGTTCAAGTCAGTCACTCAGTTGTGTCTCACTCTTTGAGACCTCATGGATGGCAGCATGCCAGGTTTCCTTGTCCATCAACTCCTGGAGCTTGCTCAAACTCATGTCCATTGAGTTGGTGATGCTCTCAAACCATCTCATCCTGTCATCCCTTTCCTCTCTGCCTTCAGTCTTTCCCAGTATCAGGGTCTTTTCCAATGAATCAGTTGTTCACATCAGGTAGCCAGAGTACTGGAGCTTCATCATCAGTCCTTCCAAAGAATACTCAGGACAGGTTTCCTTTAGGATTGACTGGTTTGATCTCCTTGTTGTCCAATGGACTGTCAAGAGTCTTCTTCAGCACCAGTTCAAAAGCATCAATCCTTTGGCGTTCAGCTTTCTTTATGGTCTAACTCTCACGTCCATACATGACTATTGAAAAAAACCATAACTTTGACTAGACGGACCTTTGCTGGTAAAGTAATGTCTCTGTTTTTAATATGCTGTCTAGGTATATGTGTTTGGACCTTGATAAAAGTGTTACAAATAACTATACCTACAATACTTTATTAATGTATTCACAATATAAAAATACATAAATTGTGACATTAGCAACATAAAATATATGTGTGGGGGGGGTAGGTTAAAAGTTGCACAGAAATGTTCTGTGCAACTATAGTTGTCACTAGCTTAAAATAGACCGTTATAAATATAAGACATGTTATGAAAGTCTCATTGTAATCACAGTGCAAACTCCTAGAATAGATACACAGATGATAAAGAGAAAAAAGCAAAGCATACTACTATAAAAATCATGAGTTTAGAAATAAAGATTGTAAGAGAGGAAGAAAGCAACAAAGGAACTAGAAAACAATCAGAAAACAATTATTAAAATAATGGCAGGAAGCTTTTACCCATTTATAAATACTCTAAATGTAAACTGAACTTAAATTATCCAATTAAAAGGCATATAGTGTAAATGGATTAAAAAAAAAAGACTCAACTACATGCTACATACAAGATACTCACTTAAGATTTAAAGATACTCATAGGCTGAAATTGAAGGGATGGGAAAAGATATTCCATACAAATGGAAGCCAGTAAAGGCGGGGCAAGTTATACTTAAGTCAGACTAAATAGACTTTAAGTCAAAAGAAGGGTAATAAAAAAGACCATTATATAATGGTAAACAGTCAATTCATCAAGAAGATATAAAGTGATAAATATATATCCAAACTATACTAATAATAAACAATTATTAAAAGATCTGAAGGTAGAAATAACAATGCAAAACAGTAGGGGGATTTCAATATTCCACACTAACAATGGAAAGATAATTCAGATAGAATCAATAAGCAAATGATGGAATTAAGCTATACCAGAACATTCCATCCAACCAGCTGCAACAGAACACACATTTTTCTCAAGTGCACAAAAGTGTTTCCCAGGGTAAATCATAAATGTTAGTTCACAAAAAAATAAATTTTAACAAATTTAAAATGATTAAAATTTTATTAAGTATCTTTTTCAAATACATGGTATGAAACTAGAAACCAAAACAGGAGGAAAGCTGGAAAATTCACAACTATGTAGAAATTAAACAGTATACTTACGAACAAACAGAGTTGAAGAAATAAAAAATATTTTTAGACAAACAGAAATTGAAACAAAAATATGACATGGAACACAAACAGTTCTAAGGGCTTCAGTTCAGTTCAGTCACTCAGTCGTGTCCGACTCTTTGCAACCCCATGAATCGCAGCACGCCAGGCCTCCCTGTCCACCACCATCTCCCGGAGTTCACTTAGACTCACGTCCATCAAGTCAGTGATGCCATCCAGCCATCTCATCCTCTGTCATCCCCTTCTCCTGCCCCCAACCCCTCCCAGCATGAGTCTTTTCCAATGAGTCAACTCTTTGCATGAGGTGGCCAAAGTACTGGAGTTTCAGCTTTAGCATCATTCCTTCCAAAGAAATCGCAGGGCTGATCTCCTTCAGAATGGACTGGTTGGATCTCCTTGCAGTTAAAGGGACTCTCGAGAGTCTTCTCCAACACCACAGTTCAAAAGCATCAATTCTTCAGCGCTCAGCTTTCTTCACAGTCCAACTCTCACATCCATACATGACCACAAATGATTATAAAAAAGAAAGAACTCAAACAATCTAACATTATACCTCAAGGAAGAAAAAAAAGAACAGAGGCTAGAATGACAATAGAAATAATCAATGAAGTTAGGAGTTGTAATTTTAAAGATAAAATAGACAAAACCCCTTGACATTGATCTTGACAGTAGAAAAACTAATCCTTTATTTCCATTACTAATCAATTGGGGAAAAAAATTCAGTTAAAAATGGGCAAAGAACTTGAATAGACATTTTCCCATTTCGGTATGTGGTGATGAATACGTTAATTATCTTGATCTTGGCAATCATTCCATGATGTATATTATAACATATCATCATGTTGTATACTCTAAATAAATACAGTTGCTATTTGTCTATTATTTCCCAATAAAACTGAGGGAAAAGTTTATTTCTAATTTGTATAAAGTCCATGCAGTAATTTAAGGATGCAGGGTCTGCCCTCCTATGGATCTGTTAATCAGCATGTAGCTTCTGAAATTACTCTGTTCATCTTCATCAAGCTAGCCAGGAGTTCAAGGTCATACAGCATAGATGAAGGAGATTTTAATGGATTTTAATTTAGGCAGTGATATACATTATTTGTTCTAACATTTTGTTAGCTATTGCTTTGTTGTATAGTTGGCCTGAACGCAGCTGACTATAAAGGAGTTTGAGAAATTTAGTCTAGATGTGGGAAATAAATGGGGAAACAGTAGAAACAGTGTTAGACTTTATTTTTTGGGGCTCCAAAATTACTGCAGATGGTGACTGCAGCCATGAAATTAAAAGACTCTTCCTCCTTGGAAGAAAAGTTAGGACCAACCTAGACAGTATATTCAAAAGCAGAGACATTACTTTGCCGACTAAGGTCCGTCTAGTTAAGGCTATGGTTTTTCCAGTGTTCATGTATGGATGTGAGAGTTGGATTGTGAAGAAGGCTGAGCGCTGAAGAATTGATGCTTTTGAACTGTGGTGTTGGAGAAGACTCTCGAGAGTCCCTTGGACTGCAAGGAGATCCAACCAGTCCATTCTGAAGGAGATCAACCCTGGGATTTCTTTGGAAGGAATGATGCTAAAGCTGAAACTCCAGTACTTTGGCCACCTCATGCGAAGAGTTGACTCATTGGAAAAGACTCTGATGCTGGGAGGGATTGGGGGCAAGAGGAGAAGGGGACGACCGAGGATGAGATGGCTGGATGGCATCACAGACTCGATGGACGTGAATCTGAGTGAACTCCGGGATATGGTGGTGGACAGGGAGGCCTGGCGTGCTGCGATTCATGGGGTTGCAAAGAGTCGGATGCGACTGAATGACTGAACTGAACTGAACTGTGGGCCTGGAAATAAGAGGTTACACAGGCAATTTTCAGGTTTATGCCACATTCACTAAAGTCAAGTCTTATTTTACGGGCTTTAGAACTTAATTCTAGTTCACATTGGGACTAAATATAGTACAAAAATAATTTTTTCTACATAGGAGTACAGTGAAATAAACTTTGTGGAAGCACTTTAATCCTAGTCCTTCATTTATTTTTGGTTTTTAAAGGTTGAGAAATTAGCATTTACTAAGTGCCAAAGTTCTGTAAATGATGAAACCAAACTGATACAAAGAAGGTTGTCAGATTCCTCTGAACCCATTTTAAAATAAGAGAATTTTGTCTATAGCAGAATTGAGGGAAAACATGCCTTGCATAAAGACAAATATGAATAACAAATTTACATTGTTATTTAGTATTCCTAATACAGAGAAAATTTTAATTTAATAGAGGTCTGCCTTCAAAAATAACTTCTAAGATACTAATTAGCAAATAAGGGTACAGGAATCTATGTAACTAATCAAAAACTTGCATTTTCTTCATTCGTTAAAGTAAGATAAAAAGATCAAAACATTTTTCCTGTTTTATCTCTGACTCTGCTCTCGTCTTGCTCCCTATTCTCCCATCCCTCCTACACAAACATGTAAGACAAGTTAATAACCTGAGCAGAAGATGAAAATCATACACATAAACAATTTTTTGTTTCCATTTACATGGAAACAAAATAAAATTTTAACCTTAAACAAAACAGAAAAATAACCATAAATGTCTCCTCTTTCTGTGATACAATTATTTTCTCTTGAACATCAGTTTGAATTCTTTTAGTGACAACAGGTATACAAAATTACTGGTCATTATAGTTGTGACTCACCCTGAACTCCTAAAATTGCCAAAAACAAGTTGTGGTCTTTTTCCTTTACTAGGTTAACATCTAAAAAGGGTGGGTTTTAGTTAGAAACTAGGGCATTGTGCTTAAACTGTGAACATTCTAACTTGATAGACGTTACACAGATGAAAAGCTAGAGGGACTAAAGTATAGTAGATGGAGGAAAATGCCTGAAAGAAAGTCAGGTTTGTGTATATTACTATCAAGATTTTAGCAATAATAACTATTAACTATTTAGCTTTAGTAACTATTTCTTTAAAGAAAGATTTAAACGTTGTTTCAGTTCAGTTCAGTCGCTCAGTCGTGTCCGACTCTTTGCAACCCCGTGTATCGCAGCATGCCAGGCCTCCCTGTCAATCACCAAATTTACCTATATTTATACTTCCCTGGTGGCGCAAACGGTAAACCCTCTGTCCACAATGCGGGAGACCTGGGTTTGATCCCTGGGTTGGGAAGATCCCCTGGAGAAGGAAATGGCAATCCACTCCAGGACTATTGCCTGGAAGATCCCGTGGACAGAGGAGCCTGGTAGGTCGCAAAGAGTCGGACACGACTGAGCGACTTCACTCACTCAAGAACTATATATATATATCTAATATATATATATATAACTATATATATATATCTAATATATATATATATAACTTATATATATATGTGAGGCTTCCTAGGTGGCTCAGTGGAAAAGGATCTGCCTGCTAATGCAGAAGACACTGGAGATGCAGGTTCAATCTCTGGGTTGGGAAGATCCCCTAGAAAAGAGAATGGCAAACCACTCCAGTATTTTTGCCTGAACAATCCCATGGACAAAGAAGCCATAGGTCACAGTCAGACACCACTGATCATGCACTCAAAAACTATAAGCAGAATGTCCAACAAGTTCTAATGATTGAATACTTTCCTGTATTTCATCATTTCTATAGTTTCCATTCCAAATTTTTCTTGGAACACTTGTCTTTTGCATTCCTCATTCTGAGTAACCACAATGGAAGGTGTGAATTACATCATGCATGTATTTATGGTTTTTGAATTTCAGGATGAACAGTATGTTCTTGGAGAGGAAGAGGTTGTGGAGAAAAATAATGAAAGAAATTCAATCTGCATTTGTACTTATGGCCCGAGGTGAATCTAAAAAAGAAAGTGAGATTTCTGTTGTTGGGGATGAGGGCTGGGATGAGTGACTGCTTAATATCAGTTTCAGAAGGTCTCATTGTTTAAGTATCTTGTAGCCTGAAAGTACTTTTAGTATTTGAGGACTCATAATTGAGACACTAATGACTTAAGTGCCAGTCAAAACTTCCATCTGTTGCCTGCTGACAAAACATCTGTCTGATTCATTGTTGGAGGAAAAGCTACCTTTGGTAGCATTATTGAATTATGATATCTTTACAAAACTTTTATGGGATGGTCAAAGGAATTAGTCTCTTTGTATATAATTTGATCACATGCAATTCCTTTTTTTAGGAATTAAGAACTGATTTTAGAACATTTACCCTGTGTAAGATGGGATTCTACTGGGTGGGATATACATACATACATATATATATATATATATATATATAAAAATGCTGTATCATTTTTCCTTGTTCCAAGGGTATTGTCATTCTTTCTGCATCATCTATATGTCCTATTTTTCATGTCTTTACTTCATTCAATGATAGTTTCCAGAACTCAATCTTTAAAAATATTCTCAAAGTAATGAGGTGTAAAATTTATAATTAAAAAAAAAAAACAGCTCTTAAATCAGAGAATCATATGCCCTAAATATTACTGGAGAAGGATCCATAAATGCATGTTAAAATTTATGAAATATTTTATGTTTCCAAATATGTAGAGATTATCATGAACCATCTAGTATAGAAAATGTTAAAGTATGGGAATAATTTGTAAAGGTTTGAGCTTCAAGAAGGTATCTCTTATAGTTAGATTAGGACAGGATATCAAGAAGGAAAAACATGGGAAGTTCATTAGCAAGCTTTATAGTACAGACAACAGTGGTCATCACAGCTGCATGGCTCTTGTCTGTGCTGATAGATATTGTGCTGGAGGGGTATTGGAACTGTCTGCATTTGTAATATATCATAAAGATACCTTTGAGTGTTTTAAAATAAGCTGGATATATTAATACAGAAATAAGGGGCTTCCCTGGTGGTTCAGACAGTAAAGAATCTGCCTGCAATACAGGAGACCTGGGTTTGATCCCTGGGTTGGGAAGATCCCCTGGAGGAGGGCAAGGCAACCCACTCCAGTATGCTTCCTGGAGAATCCCCATGGACAAAGGAGCCTGACAGGCTACAGTCCATGGGGTTTCAAAGCACTGGACATGACTGAGTGCCTAAGCACAGCACATGTAAATTATTTATAAATTGACACACATATCTGGGTTTATTCTTGGTGGTGTATTTTCATTATGGAGCCTGCCAAGCCAGAAATCAATAAGAATAAAAGGGGCATCTAAAAGACGCTTTATGGAAATCAAACCTTTATTTTCTTACAGTACAGACAATAGTGGTCATCACAGCGGCATGGCTCTTGTCTGTGCTGATAGATATTGTGCTGGAGGGATACTGGAACTGTCTGCATTTGTAATATATCATAAAGATATCTTTGAGTGTTTTGCTGCTTTTAATATGACTTTTTAATACGACTACACTTTTCTCCTGTAGACTAAAACTATAGTACAATTTCAAAATTGATTTTGTAGCTACTTACTATAATGTTAAAAGCTTTATCTGCAGTGGATTTGTTATATAAAGACTTGCAGAGGCTTAGAGGCTGCAAATAATGATGTATGTCTTACAAATGATGTATGTTTTGTATCTATAGCATATTTATGTAGGTGGTTGAGTAGGAAAACCTCACTTCTCCTGTGTCTCTCCTTTATTCCTATACTGGTGCCACCCTCATAACACTTCTGACCCCAATTGCCTAGGTTTATTTTTCCCACATAAACAGTTCTTTCTGACACCAGCTGAGTGTCCTACCGTCTAACTAAATTCTGTCTACCTGGAGATAGCATTAGAACCCACATGATAAGGGCTCAGGCTCCCAAGACTGCCCCCCATTACATATGCCAGTTACAAGTAGTGGATCTCCAGGTTACCCACAACTTCTGTTGAACTCGGCAACAAATCAGAAATTTCTATGACCTCCTCACCCTTCAGTTCAGTCGCTCAGTCGTGTCCAACTCCCTGCGACCCTATGAACCGCAGCACACCAGGCCTCCCTGTCCATTACCAACTCCCAGAGTTTACCCAAACTCATGCCCATTGAGTTGATGATGCCATCCAACCATCTCACCCTCTGTCGTCCCCTTCTCCTCGTGCCTTCAATTGTTCCTAACATCAGGGTCTTTCCACATGAGTCAGCTCTTCGTATCAGGTGGCCAAAGTATTGGAGTTTCAGCTTTATTTTATTTTTGATATTTCACATTATCTTTTTTTTTTTTGACTGATTTTCTGTGCATTTTATTTATTTATTGTATTTTTTTTAATTTTTATTTTAACTTTAGTTTACTTTACAATACTGTATTGGTTTTGCCAAACATTGACATGAATTCACCACGAGTGTACATGCGTTCCCAAACATGAATCCTCTCCCACCTCAGCTTTAGATTTGACTACAGAATTTAGATTTGGACTCACAGAGACACTTATGTTTATCAATTTATTATAGAATAAAGGAGATAATACAGAAGGACAGGCAGGTGAGTAGATACATAGGGTGAGTCTGGGAGGGTCCCAAGCACAGGACCTTCTGTCGCCGTGGAGGGGAGGTGTGCATGGAAGTGGGCAAACCACTCTTCTAAAGAGCAAAATGTTTTCTGGAAAATGTGATGTGAAAAAAAATATATGCATTACTTCCATGCATATTTTTTCTGAAAAGCATAACATGAAAAAGTATATATTTATGTCTGAGATATTCTATTGTTTACTTCAGAATTTTAAAGATATTGTTTTGTTTTAATATGTTATTCCTCAGTGCTGTAAACTATGCTAGGGATATTTATTGAATATATCATTAGCTGCCAAACAGTAATATATAAAATTTTAAAGAAAAATCTTCTCAGGAATAGAGCATGGATACATATGTGTTAAGTTAGTAAGAAAGGCATTAGTTGACAATAACTACCAGGAATATATATCATACGTTTTACCCATTAAGTGTGCTTGGTAATAAGTTTTTTCAGTTGTAGTGTAACCTATGAAATCATGATATAACCCTTATAGTGTTGTAACAGCATTTTATCACACCACTGAGACATATTATTGTGGAATCAAAGTTTCTGTACAAGTGAAGGACTTGTAATGAAAACCAATCAAACTAGGCATGCAGAACATGGATATTTCCTTTCTATCAGATAAATGTGTGTCTAAGATATAGAAGGGGTGAACAGACCATTATTAACATTGCATGAATTTTGTTCTTGGCACTTTAATGATCTTCAAGTGTAGGAAAATGTTTCTTTCTTTATTTCTCTGTCTGAAAATCCAATTACTTGACATTCATCTGGAAGCATTATTATTTCTATCAAGAATATGCTTGTTTTTTCCAGTTTTTAATAACACATTTTAAAATGTATCCCTTTGATAGTCAATGTTGCCCTTTAATATTAAAATTAGGCATGCCAAAATCTGACTGCTTCTTAGGGAATGAAGCAGTTTTCTCTAGTAAAAGAAGGAAATAACATAAAGAACACATTTTCAAAAGATAAACACTTCTTAAATTTTTAAAAATTCTGTAATGTCTGGGTGAATATGTCCACAAAGTTTTTGATATTTTAAAACATTTTGTGTTTCATAATAATTTTTAATTATAACATATAGAGTATATACAATTCCATAATTTATCACCACATGGCACACTTATAAATTTTACTCTGGTCAAAAAAACAAACAATATTACTATCACTCATATGCTCCCCATGTATCTCTTCCCAATTATAAATTCTTATCTTCTTCCTGGAAGAAACCTGTCCTGAGCTGTGCCTCTGATTTGGCTGTTGCTTTATGTCAGTAGATAACTCACACACACACACACACACACACAAACATATATGTGATTATTTACACACTATTTGTATACAAGAAAAAAACAATTATGAACTGGTTTCTCCTAATAAATGCAAAAACAAAGTATATATAAGAAAGAAGAGAAATGAAGAAGGAAAAACTACAATTAAAACAGTGTACTTTATTTTCCTCTCTTTCAGTAAGATGCTGATGATCTGGCAGTAGGTAAAGAGATTAGTTATGGTTTTCTGTCTTTAGACACTGAAATGATAACCAAAGAAACAAATTTCAGTTGTTTAAGGATTCTCTAGAATATCTTCGTTATTTAACCATGATTCAGTTCAGTCACTCAGTCGTGTGTGTGACCCTATGAAACGCAGCACACCAGGCTTCCCTGTCCATCACTAACTCCTGGAGTCCACCCAAACCCATGTCCATTGAATTGATGATGCCATCCAACATCTCATCCTCTGTCATCCCCTTCTCCTGCCCTTAATTTTCCCTAGCATCAGGGTCTTTTCCAATGAGTCAGCTCTTCTCATCAGGTGGCCAAAGTTTGGAGTTTCAGCTTCAGCATCAGTCCTACCAGTGAACAACCAGGACTGATCTCCTTTAGGATGCACTGGTTGGATCTCCTTGCAGTGCAAGGGACTCTAGGAGTCTTCTCCAACACCATGGTAAAAAGCATCAATTCTTCGGCTCTCAGCTTTCTTTATAGTCAAACTCTCACACCCATACATGACTACTGGAAAAACCATAGCCTTGATTAGACGGGCCTTTGTTGACAAAGTGATGTCTCTGCTTTTCAATATGCTGTCTAGGTTGGTAGTAACTTTCCTTCCAAGGAGTAAGCATCTTTTAATTTCATGAATAAATCACCATGGATATGTAAGTAAAAGGATGCCTCTGAACTTCCTGATGTTCAAGCTGGTTTTAGAAAAGGCAGAGGAACCAGAGACCAAATTGTCAACATCTGCTGGATCATGGAAAAAGCAAGAGGGTTCCAGAAAAACATCTATTTCTGCTTTATTGAGTATGCCAAAGCCTTTGACTGTGTGGATCACAATAAACTGTGGAAAATTCTGAGAGAGATGGGAATATCAGACCACCTAACCTGCCTCTTGAGAAATCTGCATGCATGCCAGGAAGCAACAGTTAGAACTGGACATGGAACAACAGACTGGTTCCAAATAGGAAAAGGAGTACGTCAAGGCTATGTATTGTCACCCTGCTTATTTAACTTATATGCAGAGTACATCATGAGAAATGCTGGACTGGAAGAAACACAAGCTGGAATCAAGATTGCTGGGAGAAATATCAATAACCTCAGATATGCAGATGACACCACCCTTATGGCAGAAAGTGAAGAGGAACTAAAAAAACTTGGTGAAAGTGAAAGAGGAGAGTGAAAAAGTTGGCTTAAAGCTCAACATTCAGAAAACAAAGATCATGGCATCCAGTCTCATCACTTCATGGGAAATAGATGGGGAAACAGTGGAAACAGTGTCAGACTTTANAGAGTCCCTTGGACTGCAAGGAGATCCAACCAGTCCATTCTGAAGGAGATCAGCCCTGGGATTTCTTTGGAAGGATGATGCTAAAGCTGAAACTCCAGTACTTTGGCCACCTCATGCGAAGAGTTGACTCACTGGAAAAGACTCTGATGCTGGGAGGGATTGGGGGCAGGAGGAGAAGGGGACGACAGAGGATGGGATGGCTGGATGGCATCACTGACTCAATGGACATGAATCTGAGTGAACTCTGGGAGTTGCTGATGGACAGGGAGGCCTGGCGAGCTGCGATTCATGGGATCGCAGAGTCGGACACGACTGAGCAACTGAACTGAACTGTAGTCTGACTGCCAGCATCTGTTTTTAGCCCCTCTGTCCCAGTTATGCCAGACCTGTACCATTTCCCATACATAATCATCCACTAAGATATATGTTTTTCTTGGATAAAATATTTCAGAAGTGGAAAAAAGTTCTCATAGTGTGTGTGCCGAGCTTCAGTGAACACTGTCAAATAGTATGCCAAAATGCTTGTACAAATTTAAAATCCCACTGGTTGTTTATTAGAGTTCCAGTTGTTCCATATCTTCTCCAACAGGTCTTAAAAGTTTTTATTGAAGTATAGTTGATTTATCATGTTTGTTAATTTCTGCTCTACAGAAAAGTGATTCATACACATTCATACACATTCTTTTCAATTATATGTTATCACAGGATATTGAATATAGTTCCCTGTGCTGTACAGTGGGGATGTTCCCTTATAGCTCAGACAGTAAAGAATCTGCCTGCAATGCAGGAGATATGGGTTAGATCCCTGGGTTGGGAAGATACCCTGGAGAAGGAAACAGCAACTCATTCCAGTATGCTTACCTGGAGAATCCAACCCATGGACAGAGGAGCCTGGTGGGCTACAGTTCCTGAGGTCAATACAGTAGGACCCTGTTATTTATCCTCCAACATTTTATAACTACCTCTTCTGTAGGGTATCTAACAGTATCTCATTATAAGTTAAATTACATTTTTTGATGGCTTATAGAACATGATGTTAATAGCCTTTCTCCTCTCATTTCAAAGATAACCTGAGATTCTGTCTATTCATTGAATCCTCCCTGCAACATGAACTCAGTAAGTGTATAGTATACAAATGTTATATACCAACCCAATCACCTGTAGCTCATTGTTGAGACTGTTCACTGAACAATAGATTACTGATGAGTGACATGTAACTGATGAGGTACAGACAAACTGGAAAATGGCAGCTTGTCATATACTCCTAAAGGAGCTAAAGGGATGTCAGTGTGTCTAGACATGTTAGCTTTACGGGTGTTCCAGGCCCAGTTGTTTTTACCACTGACTCCTTATACCCCAACTGGGGAGTTGGACCTTAGAAATCATACCTGGGAGTTATAAGACTCCTGTATGTTGTTACTGCACATGTTGTCCTGTATTCTTTCTTGAGGTTTGTGTTCTGAGTAATACCTATTATATCTCACGAATTTGTCCATTCGTAACTGTATTACTACTGTTTATCAGAGTGGATTATGTAACGTATGAGTTACATAGTTTGTGGTTTCATGAGCCATAGTTACATGAACGATTTGTGGCCACGTGTTCATACTGTTTTAGAAAGCTTATTTTCACTTTTTCGGTCCAGTTTTTTCTATTGGGTTATCACCTTTTTCATATTGATTTGAAAAGTTTGCTGTACATTTTTGGTAAGTCCTTTGGCAGTTATATTTATTCTAAAAAACTTCTCCCTGACTTTTCATTCTCTTAATAAAGACTAGTCACAAGAAGTTAATAATTTTAATATAGTTTATTAATATTTTTTCATTTAGTGCTTGTGTTCTAAGAAATTTTATTACTACTCTAAGGTTATGGAGATATTCTCTAGTGTTAACTTCTAAAGCCTATACATTTTGCCATTTACATTTAGATTTGCAGTCTACCTGGAATTTATTTTTGTGTGAAATGAAGTAGCAGTAAGGTTTCATTTTTCTTGTGTGGAACTCAAATTGATCCATTGCCACTTAGTGAAAAGGCTGCATTTTCCCCACTTTCTCTATACTGCCCCTTTGATTACAGTTGAAGAGAACATATGGATTTGGGTCTGTTTCTAAATACTCTTTTCTGTTCTGTTCATTCATTTCTATCCGTTTCTTTACTGCAGTCTGAATCATTGTTCTTTTGTAGTAAATTTTTATGTGTGAGATTGCAAATCTCTTAATCTTGTTCTTATCCAAAAGTATTTTTCTCTTTGCAGTGCTTTGTTTTTCTATATGAATTTTAGAATCAGATTATCCATTTCTATACACATGTATAAATACAAATATGCCTATGAATACTGTTAGCATTTGGCAGGAGGTAGCACTGAATTTATAAATTATCTTGGGGAGAATTGACATCTTTACAGTAATAAGACTTCCAATCCATAAAAAGTTTGCCCATTAATTTCTTCAGGTCTTTTATACTTTTTCCTCGCTTAATAATTTTCTGTATAGAAGTCTTACATACTTTTCATTAGGTATATTCCTACATATA
>SJYQ01002854.1:408798-441689 GCA_006410935.1 Redunca redunca
ATTTATTGATACTCTTTTTTGATGGTATATTTTATGATTTTATCTTCTTCTAAGGCTAGTATATAGAACTTCATTTCATTTTTATATGTTGAAATTTGATTCAACAATCTTCCAAAATCCCTTCTAATGTGTATCTGTAGATTCTTTTGAACTTTCCATATGAAAATATCATATGACCTACTTAGAATAATATTTTTATTACTTATCTGTTTGGCTTTAATCTGTTTTTCTTGTCTATTTGCATTGGCAAAGACCTGTAATACCTGAATAGAAATAGCCAAGATGGATTGTAATATTTTGGGTAATGTTTTAAATTGTTGTGAAATATGCATAATATAAAATTTGCCATATTAGGAATTTTTAAGTGTACAGTTCATTAGTGCTAAGGACATTCAAGGTGTTGTGCAGTCATTACCACCAATAGTCAGAACTATTTTCCTCTTGCAAAACTGAAACTCCTTGCACTTTAAACAATAACTCACCATTGTTTCCTCCCTTCAGCCCTCAGCGATCACTATCCTACTTTCTGCCTCTATGAATTTGACCTACTTACAGAACAGAAGAAACTCTAGGTTCTTCATAAGTGCTTAGTTGCTCATTTGTGTCCAACTCTTTGCAACTCCATGGACTGTATCCCGCTAGTCTCCTCTGTCCATGGGGATTTTTCAGGCAAGAATACTGGAGTGGGTTGCTACTTCCTTCTCTCAACCCAGGGATTGAACCCAGGTCTCCTGCACTGCAGCCGGATTCTTTACCATCTGAGCCACCAGGGAAGCCCTCCTTATATAAGTGGAATCATATAATATTTGATGTTTTGTAATTTATTTCATTTAGCTTATGTTTCAGTGTTCATGCATGTTTTAGTATGTGTCAGAATTTGCTTTTTAAAGGTGGAAAGATATTCCATTAACACCACATTATATTAACACCACATTTGTTTATCTGGTGGCTCAGATAGTAAAGAATCTGCCTACAATGCAGGAGACCCAGGTTTAATCCCTGGGTTGGGAAGACCCTGGAGAAGGAAATGGCAACCCTGTACTCTTGCCTGGAAAATCCCATGGACAGAGGAGCCTGACAGGCTACAGTCCAGGGGATCATAAAGGGTCAGATATGACTGTGCGACTTCACTTCGCTTCACTTGTTTATCCACTTATCTGTTTTTGGATCCTTGGGTTGTTTCCGCCTTTTGGCTCCTGTGAATAATACTGCTATGAACATGAGTGTAAGCTTGGTTTTTTTAAAGTAAATATTTGCTCTCTTCCCACTGTGGGTTGGTTGTACTTGCCTGCTCTGTTAATGTTGGGGTTGGTACCATGAACTGTTTTGACAAATGCAATGCGAGTAGATGTGACGCAAGCAACTTTAAAACACTTTCTCAGCGGAACTCGTATACTTGTACTTCCATCATCATCATGAGAAAAACATGACTGAGGCAGCTTTCTGGGCCCTGAAGGATATAAGTCATGTTGAATAGACCTAAACACTACTCCAGATTGAAGCCAAGCTCATTTGGTGATGATCCACAGTTGTTCAAATACAAATGAATAATTGTTATTTTAAGCCAGTATGCTGAGGAGAGGAGTACCATGACTCATTATTATGGCAATATCAACTCTTGATATTTTATCATTAAATATGATTGTTGTAAGTTTTTAAAAAGAGGCCATNTCTGTTTCTAGGTTTATATTTTTTCCTTTTAAATATGTAATCTTATGTAAAATATTTCAATATCATAAAATTTCCAATTTCAAATATCATAATTCAACTATTTTTAGTAATCTTTCCCTCTTTCTAGTCTTCTAGCTAGCTTGTTTATGAATGGACATGGAGATATCAAATTCTATCACGTGTCTTTTCTGTTGAAAAGCTTGAATTTTCTAAAGACAAGTTTATTTTTTTAATGTGAATTCCATAATTTCAATTTCACATGAAAATAATTATAACTGTAAAGACAAGATAGTAGTGCTAAATTGTCCTCATCTATCTCTTGATTTACTTTTTATGAGATATGTTGTATTCTTATTTTTTCCTTTTTGTAATGTCCTTATCTTGCTTAGGTATGCTTAGGTATGTAGACTATTTTGGCCTTATAACATGGGTTGCAAAGCCACCTTTCTCCTGTTCTCAAAACTTGATTAAAATAGGTACTAATTCTTTCTTAAATGTGTGATACATTTCACTGGTGACACAAATATATTTTTCTTCTTTCAAAGAAAATTATGTTTGTGCTAGAAAGTCATAAGAGATTTATGAAAAACAAACACAAAGACTAACCCTCTGTGTGGCTAATTTACAATGCAAATTGAATCCCCAAACTTACCAGGTCCATTTGATACTGTTAGGCATTGATTAGAAAAGATGGAATCCTTAAATTCTGGATGAGGTCTGTGTTAGAATACCCAAGACCACCCTCAGGCTTGATAGTTCACTAGAAGGACTCACAGGACTCAGAAAAGCTGTTATACTCAGTCATGGTTTACTACTAAGCTAAGTTGCTTCAGTCATGTCCGACACTGTGTAAGCCCATAGACGGCAGCCCAACAGGCTCCCCCATCCCTGGGATTCTCCAGGCAAGAACACTGGAGTGGGTTGCCATGTCCTTCTCCAATGCATGAAAGTGAAAAATGAAAGTGAAGTCGCTCAGTCGTGTCCGACTCTTAGCGACCCCATGGACTGCAGCCTACCAGGTTCCTCCGTCCATGGGATTTTCCAGGCAAGAGTACCGGAGTGGGTTGCCATTGCCTTCTCCAGTGGTTTATTACAGTGAAAGGATATAGATTAAGATCTGCAATGGGAAAGGACACATGGGCAAAGTCCAAGAGAAACCAGGCACAAGCTTCCAAGTGCTTTTTATTTCCCAATGGAGTTGCAAAGGGACAGGATTAATTATATCAGTTATGCATGATAGGAAGTGCAACGTATTGCCAACCAGCGAAGCTGTTCCTCTGAGCTCTGGTGTCCAGGTTTTTTATAGGGGTCAGTCATGTAGGTATGGAGCACCCAGTCCCCAAGAGCAAAAACAGGTTTTCACCATAAATCACTTTGTTAGAATAAACTTACCTGATTATCTTAGTCTTGGCATGGCCCAAGGCCTCAGGCACACACAAACACATTATCAGGTAGAATATTCCAACAGCTCAGAGGATCTCTCTCCAGGGCTGTCCAAGGGCCAGTCCTAGAGGCTAACTTTTATTTAGAAACATGTTTCCAAAAGAAATTTCTTTGAGATGTGCTGGGTTTGAGTAACCTAGTCCTGCTGAGTTAACTGTTTCATGTATACCTTCTTTATCTCATGTTAGGACGCTTGTCTTAAAGTCTATTTTATTTAGCTACATTAAGTTTTAGAAATTATACTTATTGTGCACATTTTTTTTGTATTTTTGACCTTACAATGTCCTTATATTGAAGATTTGCCTCATAAGTAGCATACAGTGTGTCTCCTTTTTTGTGTGTGTGTGTGACAGTTTTTATTCTTCAATTTGAAATTTTAGTCCACATATTTTTTAATTACTCAAATATATAGGTTAAATTGAACATAATCCATGTTTTATTTTCCCTTTTCTTATCTTTTTACTATTATGTGCTCTGTGTTAAGGGCTATTCCATTTCCACCCTATATTGTTAGATATATCATATTTTACTACTTTATTTCTGATCCTAGAAATTAAAATATGAATTCTTGGCATTTTAAGTTTGAAATGTTACAGCTTGTTAAACAATATAAGGATTCTCAGCATCTTAATTTCCTCTTCTGAGTTATTCTTTCCAGCCCATCCAAAGTCATTATTCCAGCAAGTCTCCCCTCAAGGAGTAGAAATGAGTGGCTGGTATTACCATGGACCCTATAGCTAGATTTCACGGACTGAAACTCCAGGTCTTCAACTATTCGTATGACCTGGAGTAACTTAGTTACCTCTTTTGTGTCTTATCCCAATTTTCACAATTTTTAACTATAAGGATATTAATAATACTTACATCATAGTACTGTGCAGAATAAATGTTATTTTTGTAAGTGATTTATAAGAGGGCTTTGCTGATTGTTAGCATAATGACTTTAATTAATATATCTCTTCTGCATCATCAAATTTCATTCTCTATTAGATTTTTTCCACTAATGCACAAATATGATTATTTTCTCTATCACTTAAAAAGTAAACTTCTTAACTCTGCTCTCTCCTCTAGCAACTGCCCTGTTTTAAAAGTCTCCTTTCTGGCCACATTCCTGAAGGGTGAACTCTACTTCTTATCTCTCAATTCTTTTTTTCTCAGTCTCAGGTTTTTGCCTCACCACTCCTCTGAACTTGTTCTTCTCAAAGTTACAAATCACCCCCCCACACCCATGTTGCTAAATACAATGATTAATTCTCAACTTTTATATTACTTGAATAGTTAGTATTTTGATCCTTCTACAGTTAATTTCTCCCCTCTTAGATATTCTTTCTTTACTTGGCTTCAAGTACTCACACATCTGCTCTCTCTTGGTCCCATTTTATAGTTATCTTGTTTCTCCCTGGCTCGTAAATATTGGTAAGTGCCAGGGCTTTGGCACTGGTCCTTTTCTCTTGGTGTCCTCACTTTCTTGATGAACTCATTTCTTTCAACGACTTCCATCATAGGCCAGTGACTCGTAAATATGCATTCTTGTACAAAGGTATTCCTGAAATCCAGAATAACAATATACCAATACCCTCCTGACATTGCCAAATCACAATGCTTATACATCAATATCTGGATCTTCCCTCTACAGATATGCTCAGCCAATAGCCTCCCCCTCACTTTTAGTTGGTCTCTATCCCTCTAATTGCTCAGGGTAACTTGGTATTATCCTTGATTCCTCTCTCATGTGTGTGCCTGCTAAGCTGCTTCATTTGTGTCCAACTCTACAATTCTATGGACTGTATCCAGACTTCTGTCCATGGGATTCTCCAGGCAAGAATATTGGGGTGTATTGCCATGCCCTCCTCCAGGGGATCTGCCTGACCTAGGGATTGAACCTGTGTCTCTTCAGTTTCCTACACTGGCAGGCAGGTTCTTTACCACTAGCACCATCTGGGAAGCCCTACCCTATATCAAATCTTATTGCTCCTGCCTTTAAAACATATCTAGATCTTGACTGCTTCTCATCCCATCCCCTTGGTGCAATCTCTCATCATCTCTTGCTGGAATTTCTACAATAGCCTCCAAACAGGTTGTCCTGTCTCTGCCCTTGGTCACTGAAAAATTTAAGTCAGATCATTTTATCTCTCTACTCAAATCATTATCATTTTATTCAACATCCTTAAAATTATCTATGTCTCCTTAATTCTTCTCTCTGCTTTCCCCTATCTAGCCAAGACTTGTTTCAATCCCCTCCCCTATTGCTTTCCTTCTCATTTTTGATTTATTTGCACTTTAGTCACATTGGTCTCCTTGCCTTAATATATGGCTTTTGTACTGCAGTCTGTCTTCTCCACATAGCCACAAGGCTCAGTCCCTGACAGGTTTCAAGTGCCTGCTCTGATTTCACCTCCACAATGAGGCCAAGTTCTCTCTCACCCTATTTAATCCTGCAGGTGTGCTTTTTATGTGGGTATAATTCTTAATTCTCTTTGCTATGCTTTGATATTATTTATAGTACCTAAACACTGTAATATACTAGAGAGCTGACTTATTCATTATTTTAATTAATTTTCAGTCTCCCTGCTGGAATGTATCTGCCATAAGGGGACAGATATTTACATATTTTTACTAATATATCTCAAGAACCTGATTAAGTATGAATAATATGTATGTGTTAAATGAATGAATAAATAAAGGGTTGAAAAGGAGTTTCTCTTCTCTTTCCCTTCAACCATAGTACTCTCCTATCTTTGTCTAGGAAGTCCAGTGAAATAAGAAAAGCTTATAAACTTTGGATGAGTAAGAACAAGGGATACAGCAACCACCTCATTGTTCACTGACAAATGCAGACTATTTGTGATTTTATATATATATATATATATGATTTAGATTATTTCTTACAAGTTAGTATTCTAAAGAACTTTTATTTTTAAACCTCTTTATTGCTTAGAAGAGTTTACTACATTTCCAAACATTTATAATGCTGGATTTTACTTTATATGTTTCTCAAAAGTATTTACTTCATAGTCTAAGTGTGGAGTATCAAGAAGTCAGTGTGTTGTATAAGCATCTACTTTGAGTTTGTGTAAGATCGAGTTCTCTTTCAGCTCAGCTAAGGCAGGTGGCTGTGTGCCTATCTCCCGGAAAGGCTGACTAATACTTGTCTAAGATAAGGATGAGGCAGGTAGCTAGGGATTTATAAGATGATATTTGAATTTCAGAATGCTATTGGAGATATCCAGGGCTAGTCTGTTTACATATTCTTAGAGATATACCAAGGAATGACATACAATCAGGTTTAATAGGTCATACGGTCTGGCTTTGCTAGAAGATTCTTCTGTAAATATGCTCAAGCTCTCCTGAAAACAAGTCTTCACACATATCTTGGTGACTCACAGTCATACCATATAACACAATAGCACATCCCGAGCTGATAAGGAACGACCCTAGGGATCATTTTTTAATTTCGTGTGCTCCCAATCTTATCTGTGCTTTCTTTCTGTTAATGAAATAGATCTTTTACCTTTATTAAGGGCATAATATATGCATGTGATCTATGTTGATGTTCAGTCACTAAGTCGTGTCCGACTCTTTATAACCCTATGGACTGCAGCACTCTAGGCTCCCTTCCTCTATTATTTCCCAGAGTTTGCTCAGATTCATATCCCTTGACTCAGTGGTGCTATGCAACTGTCTCATCCTCTGCTACCCTCTTCTCCTTTTGCCTTCAATCCTTCCCAACATCAGGGTCTTTTCTGATGAGTCAGCTTTTCGTATCAGGTGACCAAAGTATTGGAACTTCAGCTTCAGTCCTTCCAGTGAATATTCAGGGTTGATTTCCTTTAGGATTGACTAGTTTGATCACCTTGCAGTCCAAGGAACTCTCATAGAGTGTTGTGAATTCTTCCATGATACTTGTGTAATTGATATAGCAATAGTACTTTTTCTTTCAAAGAATAAATTATCTATTTTCAGTTTTAACTTATAATTTTATACCATAAATTTTATAATGCTTATTCAGAAAAGATATATTATTTTCATAGATTATCTGTTGTAAGAAACATCAAACTTCTCATGTCATTTTTCCCCATTCTTTTAAAACATCTGTAAAATACTTTCAGGACAGGCTTAAAATCAGATTTTTATTATTATGAAATGACTTGGTAATAGTTCAACCACATTAACTTTTGTATGTCATATAAACTTTTAAGGCCATGCTGTATTTTTGGATGTTTCTCTTTTCTCCTTAAAATAATAACTTGGAATTATATTTTACTATAACTTCTATAACTCTAGTTGCCAAATTGAATTTTAAAATTTGCTTCTGTTAAATATTTGAAAATGAATTACTTTTTCCATTTACCCACAAAGTCTAGAAGAAATACTTCCTTAGAACATTCTCTCCTTGTTAACACGCTGCATTTACTGGATGATTTTCACACAGCAAGAGAATTCCTAAGATGAACTTTAAGGCAAAGTCATGTCATCATTGATCTCTTGCTCAACAATCCTTGAAGCGCTAATAATTCAAAATGGTTACATTATTTCATTACCATGGAAATTGGAAGTGATGGCTGTGACCTTGGTGTATGGGTTGGTGACCCAAAACATGTAATGGATTCAGTGTCTCAGGGTGCTTGGCAAATATGTTTATATAACCTTTGGGGATCAAAGCATTTTGATCCTAAAATGAATCCACTTAAATTTGTTGGTAACCTGCATATTTAGAAAATAACATTGTTACTCTGCTGCTTTTTTCCAGTTGAATACAGATTTAAATTATCTAGTAAGAGGCTATTACTTGTTGAATCAAAAACTATAAAAGCATCTGGAAATGATGCTATACTTTAAAGAAATGTTTGGATAGAAAACTTCAAAGTAGAAATACTAAGAGTTAGCTCACAGCTATGCTTAGTTTATCTGTGCCCTTTATAAACAATGCATTCTTTTCCCATAACATTTGTTTTTTTAGTTTTTTGAAATAATCCTTTGTCTAGTCCAAAGTTTACAGTCTCTTTGTGACAAACATTAGCCATGTGGTCATCATAGCCATTTCCTCCTCCCAGCCTCCCTTGCAGGAGGAGACTAGGACTGATTATAGCCAATAGAATATTAGCAGAGGTGATGAACACCATCTGCAGTCCTAGATGTCTCAGGAGAGTTTCTACACTCTTTTCTCTCTTTTCTCCCATGTAGAAGATTCAGCACAGGACTCTATATCCCTTGGGTATTATAGCAACATAAACTGTAAGGACCCTTCATTGGTGAATTACTGCTAGTATGAAATGTAGTTAGAACTCAAATCCATTCTATAGTTTGCCTCATTCATGCTTATACTTTTAATTGTCCCCCCAAAATTTAGTTGTCTCTAAAATCTAAAACCTTTAGATTTTAGGTTAGTTTTTAAAAAACAAGTTAGCATATCCTAACTAATGTGGCACCATACTTTGTTATGAAAAACATTTACCATCCCTAAATTGTCACAACTGTGGTACAGATTTTGGCATGTCTTTACTGATTAAAGTTTTCTAAATTATATCTTAAAACACAGGTATACTGATAGGAGATATAAAGAGTAAGATACAGTCTAATTGTATTGCTTTAATTTGGGGAGGGGAGAAATGTACAGAATGTGTGTAATTCGTCTTACTTCTAGGTTTATGACTATAATTTTAATACAAAATGTTACCTGATTGTCAAACAAATGAAATTTTTTAAAATGGTGATCCTAAGCTTTCATATTATCCTTGCATGCGTGCTAAGTTGCTTCAATCATGTCTGACTCTTTGTGACCCTATGGACTGTAGCCTTCTGGGCTCCTCTGTCCATGGGATTCTAAAGGCAAAAATACTGGAGTGGGTTGCCATGCCCTCCTCCAGGGGATCTTCCCGACCCAGAGATTGGACTCGTGTCTCTTTTGTCTCCTGCATTGGTAGGCAGGTTCTTTGCCACTAACTCCAGCTGGGAAACCCCTTATTATTATCCTTAAATACTTTGAAAATCCAGCCAATCCAATCCATCTATAGCTTCAATACATTTTCCTAGGCCACTATGTTTTTTTCTTTTGCATCATATCAATGATGTGCCTCTCTTTACAGTGTTTTATCAAAGCAAAGTACAATTTCATTCAATATTTACTCGATACAAATTTACCAAAGATCTACTATCTGCCAGATAGCATGTTAAGTGCTGAATTATATAGCAGTGAGCAAACCATACTTGAATCTTGCCCTAATAAACTTGCGACCTAGTACGGAAACATTCCCAATAATTAATTATATAAATAACCTATGGCCACCTCATGAGACGAGTTGACTCATTGGAAAAGACTCTGATGCTGGGAGGGATTGGGGGCAGGAGGAGAAGGGGACGACCGAGGATGAGATGGCTGGATGGCATTACCGACTCGATGGACGTGAGTCTGAGTGAACTCCGGGATATGGTGATGGACAAGGAGGCCTGGCGTGCTGCGATTCATGGGGTCGCAAAGAGTCGGACACAACTGAGTGACTGAACTGAACTAAACCTATGATAATAATTATCATAAGTTAGTGAACATATGGAAGAAGCTATGGGAGTGTGTTACAAAGGACAGAATTTAGAGAAATGGAGAGTACTTACTGAGAAAGAGACATTTACGTTGAGACATTATGATAGAAAAGGAAAGAAAGAATGAAAGGGAGGAAATGAAGGAAGGAAAGAAAGGGGAAATAAAACACCCCAGACCTGGCTAAGTTTGTAAGGAGATATACCTGTAAGTTTAGCAAGTTTGAAAGTGAAAGTGTGAGTCACTCAGTCCCACTAGGAACAAGCTAAGGGTTTTCAATCTGTAAAATTATTAGCTACAAAGGTAAAGGAACTTAAAAGTCCTCAGAGAGGCACTAGGATAATTGTTACCTGCACATTTAGATGTTTAGCAACTTGGAGTGTTCATTTACCAGTTTCTGCCTGTATCACAAGAGACTGAGATTACCATGGAACATGCAGGATAGAAAAATAAAATGTCCTGTAAACAAATTAGACATTTGTTATAAAGTTTCTCTGTGGAATGACACTGATTTCAGTTCAAGTATCTCATTGAAATCACTCTTGCCTGGAGGTAAAGTACAATAATGAAAATTGTCAAGTGAATTAATGACCAGAACAAGACAAAGAAAAATACCTCTACTGTGACAGTCCTTTGGTTTGCAAGGGGAAAGTTACTCAAATGCTACCATTTCTACTTAGTGTTTAAAAACTTTTAAATAAGCACATTAAGCATGACTTAAAAGAGCAGGGAAAAAAATGCATGCTTTTTTCCCTTAAGCTATGTATAAAAATAACATGTTTAAGATAAAGATGGAAAATGTTCATTCTTAATCAAACTACTCAATCACAGATAGCTTTTTTATATTCTCAGTTTAGTCTCCGTTAAACAATCTCTTTTTACATAGTTATATCACATCACTGTATGCATATAATTTATATTTTATTCTTTCTATATTATATAGTATTATTCAAATCAATAAAATGATTGCAAAATGAAACACTGAATAATTTGCATAGGTAACATAGCTATTTACCTCTTGTTGAGTATTCAAATTGTTTCTCAGTATTAACTGTCCCTGGTGGCTCAGACAGTAAAGAATGTGCCTGCAATTCAGGAGACCCAGGTTTGATACCTGGATGGGGAAGATCCCCTGAAGAAGGAAATGGTTACCCAATCCAGTATTCTTGCCTGAAGAATTCCATGGACAGAGGAGCCTGGCGGGCTACAGTCCATGAGGTCGCAAAGAGTTGGACATGACTGAGCAACTAAGACTTTTACTTTTTTTCATTAACTAGGATATATAATACCAGAAGAAAATCTTTGGGACAGTTTTTATATCTAATAAACGGAGGACTACCTACCACTTTATTGTGATTTTCCAAAGCATAGTTAGCAGATCAAATAATATGGAAGATAATACACTATTATTCATGTATAATCTAAATGTTTTCAATACACTGTACCTATTATAAATTTACAGTGTAAGAATGACTATTAATTCTTTTTCATGATTTACTTGATAAGTTGAAGAGTTAATAGTGTGATGCTGATTGCGTATGTGTGTGTGTGTACTCAGTTGTGTCCGACTCTTTGAGACTCCATGGACTGTAACCCACCAGGCTCCTCCTCTGTTCATGGAATTTTCCAGGCAACAATACTGGGGTGGGTTGCCATTTCCTACTCTAGGGATTGAACCTGTGTCTCCTGCATTGGCAGGCTTTTTTTTTTTAACCACTGAGTCACCTGGAAAGCCCTAGTGTGATATTACCAGCTTCTTTAATTTGTATAACCATCTGGACATGTGTATCTAGCATAGAAAATTCCTTGAGCTGTTTATTAATTTAACAGACTGCAAGATGTATTTTGTCTCTAATTTCATTTTTGTCCAATATTTAAAATTTTGACAAATATGAAAGTTGAAATGTTAAAATGATAGGGTCTCAAGTGATTTGAATCACACAAATATAGTCAATAACTGAAATATGAAATACATAAGAAGGAATCAGCAATTGATTAGATAATACAGAGCAAAGAATCAGTGAACTGAAATAGTAGAAATCACTCATGCTGAACAGAGACAGGAAAAAGAATTTAAAAAATGAGGATAGTTTATGAGACATCAGACAATATCAAGCATAATTATATTCACATTATAGGCATACCAGAAGAAGACAAGAGATTGAAAAGGGGGCATAGAATGTATTTATATACAAAGTAACAGGAAAGTTCCCTAAACTGGGAAAGGAAGCAGCATACAGATCCATGAAGCACAGAGATTCCCAGACAAGATCATCCTAAATATGACCATATCAAGACATATTGTCTATAAAATGGCAAATATCAGACAATATGAAAAGTATCAAGGGTAAAGGAATAAGTAATATACAAGGAAATGCCCATGAGACCATCACTGACTTTTCAGCTAAAACTCTGCTTGCTAGAAGAGAGTGACACACTATATTTAAAGTGACGAAAGATGAAAATATCAAATGAACAATACTCTAACTGGCAAAGCTTTCATTCTGATTTAAAGGAGAGATCAAAATTTTATAGACAAGCAAAAGCTAATAGAGTTCAGCACCACCAAACCAATTTTATAGAAAATGTCAAAGGGACTTCTCTAAGTGGAAAGCAAAAGACCACAATAAGAAATATACATAGAGAATAGACTCATGGACATGGGAAGAGGGGAGGAGAGGGTGAGATGTATGGAAAGAGTAACATGGAAACTTACATTACCATATGTGAAATATATAACCAATGGGAATTTGCTGTATGGCTCAAGAAACTCAAACATGGGCTCTGTATCAACCTAGAGGGGTGGGATGGGGAGGGAGGGTCAAAAAGAAGGAGATATATATATATACCTATGGTTGATTCATGTTGAGGTTTGACAGAAAACAGCAAAATTCTGTAAAGAAATTATCCTTCAATAAAAAATAATTTAAAAAATATAAAAATTATAAAATGAAAAACCTCATTGGTAAAGACAAAAATCCAGTAAAAGTAGATCAGCCACTTCCTAAGCTAATACGAAGGTTAAAAGACAAAAGCAGTAAGATCATCTATATACACAATAAGTAGTTAATGGATGCAAAAAAGGATGTAAAATATGACGTAAAAAACAGTAAACATGGGAAGAAAGGAGCAAAAATGCATAGTTGTTAAAATGCTTTCAAATTTAAGAGATCAGCAACTTAAATAATCCTATATAGAGATCACAGAAAAAGCAAGGGAATTTCAGCAACACATCTATTTCTGCTTCACTGAATATGCTGAAGACTTTGACTGTGTGGATAACAACAAACTGTGAAAAATTCTTCAAGAGATGGGAATATCAGACCACCTTACCTGCCTCCTGTGAAACCTGTACGCAGGTCAAGAAGCAATAATTAGAACCAAACATGGAACAACAGACTGGTTCCAAATTGGGAAAGGAGTATGTCAAGGCTGTATATTGTCACCCTGTTTATTTAACTTACATGCAGAGTACATCATGTGAAATGCTGGGGTGGATGACTCACAAGCTGGAATCAAGACTGCTGGGAGAAATATCAGCAACTTCAGATATGCAGATGATGCCACTCTAATGGCAGAAAGTGAAGAGTAACTTAAAGAGCCTCTTGATGAGAGTGAAAACGGTGACTGGAAAAGTTGACTTAAAATTCAGAGTGAAAAAGCTAAGATAATGGCATCTGATCCCATCACTTCATGGCAAATACATGGGGAAAATGTGGAAGCAGATTTCATTTTCTTGGGCTCCAAAATCACTGCAGATGGTGACTGCAGCCATGAAATTAAAGGATGCTTGCTCCTTGGAATAAAAGCTATAACAAACCTACGCAGTGTATTCAAAAGCAGAAACATCACTTTGCCAGAAAAGGTTCATAAAGTCAAACTATGGTTTTTCCAGTAGTCATGTATGGATGTAAGAGTTGGACCATAAGGAAGGCTGAGCACTAAAGAATTGATACTTTCAAATTGTGGTGCTGGAGAAGATTGTTGAGAGTCCCTTGGACAGCAAGATCAAACCATTGGATCCTAAAGGAAATTGACCCTGAATATTCATTGGAAGGACTGATGATGAAGCTGAAGCTCCAATACTTTGGCCACCTGATGTGAAAAGCTGATTCACTGGAAAATACCCTGAAGCTGGGAAAGATTGAGGGCAGGAGAAGGGGGTGACAGAAGATGAAATGTTTGGATGTCATCAGCTACTCAATGAACATGAGTTTGAGCAATCCTCCTGAGATGCTGAAGGACAGGGAAGCCTTGGGTGCTATAGTCCATGGGGTCACAAAGAGTCAGACACTACTTAGTGATATTTTTGGTTGTTCAGTCACTATCTATACACACATGTACGTACACACACAAACACTGAAATGTAGTTCTCAAATCATAAATTCAATCCAAGAAGAAAAGGAATGTAAAAGAACTACAAAAACAACCAGAAAACAAATAAAGTGGCCCTAAGTATATATCTATAAAGAATTACTTTAAATGTAAATGAGCTCAATGTTCCAATCAAAAGATATGGTGTAGCTGAATAGAACAAAAACGGGCCCCATATACATATTGCCTACAAAAGACTTACTTCAGATTTGGAGACACATAGTCCAAAAGTGAGGTAGTGGAGAAAGGTACTCCGCACAAGGGGAAATGAAAACAAAGCTGAGGAGTCAAAACACATCAGACAGAATGGGCTTTAAAATGAACACTGTAACAAGAGACAAAGAAGGACATTACATAATGATCAAGGGATCAAACCAGGAAGGAGTTATAGCAATTCTAAATTTATATGCATCCAACATAGGAGCTTCTTGATACAGAAAGCAAATATTAACAGGAAGAAATTGATAGTAACACAACAATAATAGGGGACTTTAATACCCCTCTTATATCAATGGATAGACCACCCAGACAGAAAATCAACAAGGAAATACTGGTCCTCAGGAACACATTAGATTAAATTAATAGATCTATACTGTATAGAAGATTTCATCAAAGAGAAACAACAGAATACATTCCTTTCAAGTGCACATGGAACATTCTAAATGACAGATTATGTGCTAGATCACAAAACAAGTCTCAGTAAACTTAAGACTAAAATCTTATCAAGTAATTTTTTCTGAACATAATGCTATGAGCCTAGAAATCAACTATAAGAAAATAAACTCTAAAACGCAGAGGTGGAGGCTAAAAACTGTGCTGTTTAGCAATCAATGAGTCACTGAAGAAATAAAAAAGGAAATCAAAATATACCTGGAGACTAATGAGAATGAAAATACAGTATTCCAAAGTGTATGGGAAGCAGCAAAAGCAGTTCTAAGAGGTAAGTTTATGACCATAAAAATCCACCTCAGGAAACAAGAACAATCCCAAATAAACAAACTAAGCTTACACCTAAAGGAACTAGAAAAAGAATAAAAAAATTCAAAGTTAGTAGAAGAAATCATAAAGATCAGAGCAGAAATAAATTAGAGACAAAGCAATAAAAAGGATCAATGAAGGTAAGAGTTGGTTCTTTGAAAAAGTAAATAAAATTGGTAAATGTTTAGCCACACTCATCATGAAAAAAAGAGGGCCCAATCCATAAAATCAGAAATGAAAAAGAAGAGTTACACCTACACTACAGAAATAAAGGTTCATAAGAGATTACTACAATCAACTAAAAATCAATAAAGTGGACAATCTAGAAGAAATGGACAAATTCACAGAAATGTTCTATTTCCCCAGACTGAGCCAGGAAGAAACGAAGTATAAGCAGACGAATTACCAGTAATGAAATTGAATCAGTAATAAATTCCCCTAAAACAAAAATCCAGGACCAGATGGCATCACAGGTGAATTCTACCAAACATTTATAGAAGTTAACACCTGCCCTTCTTGGAAGGAATGCTTCTGAACTCATTCTACAAGGCCAGAATCTCTCTGATACCAAAACCAGAAAAAGTTATCACAAAAGAAGAAAATTACAGGCCAATGTCACTGAGTATAGATGCAAAAATCCCCAGCAAAATATTAGCACAATAGATTCAACAATACACTAGAAGGATCATACACCAACAATCAAGTGGGGTTAATCCCAGGATACAAGGATGGTTCCATATTTGCAAATCATCAATATTATACACCACATTAGCAAACTGAAGAATAAAAATCATATGATCATATCAATAAAAGCTTTGGATAAAATTCAAGATGCATTTATGATAAAAATTCTCTACTGTGTGGTTATAGAGGGAATACGTGAAAGTGAAAAGGTTAGTTGCTCAGTCATGTTTGACTCTTTGAGACCCCATGGACTAGCCCTCTAGGCTCCTCTGTCCATGGGATTCTTCAGGCAAGAAAACTGGAGTGGGTTGCCATTTCCTTCTCCAAGAGATCTTCCTGACCCTGGAATCGAACCCGGGTCTCCTGAACTGCAGGCAGATTCTTTACCATCTGAGTAAAGAGTATATAAAAGGAATACACTTCAATATAATAAAGGCCATCTAGGACAAGCCCACAGATGACTCATACTCAACAGTGAGAATCTGAAAGCACTTCCTGTAAGTTCAGGAACAAGACAAGATTCCCATTCTCACCACTTTTATTTTATTGGAAGTCCTAACCACAGCAAACAGATAAGAAATAAAAGTAATCCAAATTGGAAAGAAAGAAGTAAAACTGTCACTGTTTGCAGATGACATGATCCTATACATAGAAAATGCTAATTAAAGATGTGACCAAAAAACTATGATAACTTATCAATGAATTCAGTAAAGTACTAGGATACAAAATTAATATGAATAACTTTATTTCATCTCTATATATTAACATGGAGAAGGAAATGACAACCCACTCCAGTGTTCTTGCCTGGAGAATCCCAGGGATGGGGGAGCCTGGTGGGCTGCCGTCTCTGGGGTCGCACAGAGTTGGACACGACTGAGGAGACTTAGCAGTAGCAGCAGCAGCAGCAGCAGCAGATATTAACAACAAACTCTCAGGAAGAGAAATTTGAAAACTACAAATCAATTATAAAGTAAGCCAGTAGAAAAATGAGCAAAACACAATAAGCAGTATATAAAAATTAAGAATGATAAGTAAACCTAAGAAATACATTTTTTTACTTCGTAAACATTGTATTTATTTCATTAGTATTCATATTGTATTAGTATTAGAAATATGCTAATTATAGTCAAGAGTGACATAGTCTTTTTTGAATCTAGGATGACAAAAATTAACAAGCTTTTGAAACATGTAATGAAAGAAAACGAATGTAGTGATGTTGGAATATAATTGGTCCAGCTACACTGGAAATCTATTGGGAATTATCTTTTAAAGCTGAATATGGTCATCTGTTAGAGCAATTTCACTTCCAGAATCATTACATAAATACATTCTTGCATAGGTGTACCAGGGGATACAAGAAAAACTGTTCACAACTAATAATAACTTTGTTATAAAAGACTGGAAATGACTCATTATTTTGACAGTAGATGCACACAATGGGATATAGACAGGTAAATATGTCAAGTGAATTTTTTTCTGAAGGTATCATACAGCATTATATTTTTATAAAGGTCATAAAACCCCCATATTAAACAATGTTTTTGGTGATTAATATATACTCTTTAGAAATAATAACTACAAAAAAGATTTTCTAAAATCACAAAAATGGTGGCAATTGAGATATATGCAGAGGTACTGCATAGAATCATTATTAGTAATCTTTAACTCTTTAGGATTTGAGATAACAATCAGTAATTAAATAGAAATATTTAAATTCAATTTTATGTTTTGCAAGTATTACATTTAAAATTAAGGTCAATAAACCTAGGGTTTTTAAAAACATCCCAAATTGGATCTAGGACTGATTTGTTTTACCAACAGACTTTTGAAGAGAGTGCTTCAGCACTATGTGAACCGTGAACTTCCTGATGTTCAAGCTGGTTTTACAAAAGGCAGAGGAACCAGAGATCAAATTGCCAACATCTGCTGGATCATGGAAAAAGCAAGAGAGTTCCAGAAAAACATCTATTTCTGCTTTATTGAATATGCCAAAGCCTTTGACTGTGTGGCTCACAATAAACTGTGGAAAATTCTGAAAGAGATGGGAATACCTGAACTGCCTCTTGAGAAACCTGTATGCAGGTCAGGAAGCAACAGTTAGAACTGGACATGGAACAACAGACTGGTTCCAAATAGGAAAAGGAGTACTTCAAGGCTGAATATTGTCACCCTGCTTATTTAACTTCTATGCAGAGTACATCATGAGAAACGCTGGACTGGAAGAAACACAAGCTGGAATCAAGAATGCCAGGAGAAATATCAATAACCTCAGATATGCAGATGACACCCCCCTTATGGCAGAAACTGAAGAGGAACTAAAAAGCCTCTTGATGAAAGTGAAAGAGGAGAGTGAAAAAGTTGGCTTCAAGCTCAACATTCAGAAAACGAAGATCATGGCATCCGGTCCCATTACTTCATGGGAAATAGATGGGGAAACTGTGGAAACAGTGTCAGACTTTATTTTTCTGGGCTCCAAAATCACTGTAGATGGTGACTGCAGCCACAAAATTAAAAGACACTTACTCCTTGGAAGAAAATTTATGACCAACCTAGATAGTATATTCAAAAGCAGAGACATTATTTTCCCGACTAAGGTCCGTCTAGTCAAGGCTATGGTTTTCCCTGTGGTCATGTATGGATGTGAGAGTTGGACTGTGAAGAAGGCTGAGCGCCGAAGAATTGATGCATTTGAACTGTGGTGTTGGAGAAGACTCTTGAGAGTCCCTTGGACTGCAAGGAGATCCAACCAGTCCATTCTGAAGGAGATCAATCCTGGGATTTCTTTGGAAGGAATGATGCTAAAGCTGAAACTCCAGTACTTTGGACACCTTATGCGAAGAGTTGACTCATTGGAAAAGACTCTTGATGCTGGGAGGGATTGGGGGCAGGAGGAGAGGGGGACGACAGAGGATGAGATGGCTGGATGGCATCACTGATTCGATGGACGTGAGTCTGAGTGAACTCCGGGAGTTGGTGATGGACAGGGAGGCCTGGTGTGCTGTGATTCATGGAGTCGCAAAGAGTTGGACACGACTGAACTGAACTGAACTGAAACACAGTAAAGAACTGCTTCTTTATAATAGGTCACAGTCTTCATTTTATCTGGATTATTTCTGTGAGTAACTATTTTATTCTTTAAGTATTTGTCAGGATATCTGAAGATTTAATATATACATGATACAAGAAATTCTGGGCTGGAGGAAGCACAAGCTGGAATCAAGATTGCCAGGAGAAATATCAATAAAAATAAATATCATATGCAGATGATACTACCCTTATGGCAGAAAATGAAGAGGACTAAAAAAAAAACCTCTTGATAAAAGTGAAAGAGGAGAGTGAAAAAGTTGGCTTAAAGCTCAACATTCAGAAAACGAAGATCATGGCATCCAGTCCCATCACTTCCTGGCGAATAGATGGGGAAACAGTGGAAACAGTGTCAGACTTTATTTTTCTGGGCTCCAAAATCACTGCAGATGGTGACTGCAGCCATGAAATTAAAAGATGCTTACTCCTTGGAAGGGAAGTTATAACCAACCTATTTAGCATTTTAAAAAGCAGAGACATTACTTTGCCGACTAAGGTCCGTCTAGTCAAGGCTATGGTTTTTCCAGTAGTCATGTATGGATGTGAGAGTTAGACTGTGAAGAAAGCTGAGAGCTGAAGAATTGATGCTTTTGAACTGTGGTGTTGGAGAAGACTCTTGAGAGTCCCTTGGACTGCAAGGAGATCCAACCAGTCCATCATAAAGGAGATCAGTCCTGGGTGTTCACTGGAAGGACCGATGTTGAAGCTGAAACTCCAGTACTTTGGCCACCTGATGTGAAGAGCTAACTTATTTGAAAAGACCCTGATGCTAGGAAAGATTGAGGGCAGGAAGAGAAGGGGATGACAGAGGATGAGACGGTTAGATGGCATCACTGACTCAATGGACATGGGTATGGGTAGACTCCGGGAGTTGGTGATGGACAGGGAGGCCTGGCATGCTGAGGTTCATGGGGTCGCAAAGAGTCGGATAGGACTGAGCGACTGAACTGACTGATGATGATGTATGGTAGTTTTCTATCATAAAGATTTGTTTTATTTATCATTTATATTTGGCCTTTTTCAATATAATTTAAAATATTCCTGGTAGAAAATATTCCTAGCAGATTAAGTCTCATTTTAATACTGATTTCAAAGAAATGATAAAAACCATCCTGCTACTTTTCTAAGAACACAGTATCAGTTGTCATTATTGGGTTCTAAATGCATGAACCTAATATAGAAATACAGAGGGATACAATAATTTGTGATGAGATGATGTAAACTTGGCATCTTGTTTCCTTTATCCTGTGATTTTAAATAGCTTGCTGATACAATCCATACTTGCTCAGGTCTATATTTTTGCCTGCCAACCAGCAAGCAAATGTTTCTAGAATAGTGTTGAGCAAGTGAAAGACTGAATCATTGTCAATATCAATAGTGTGCTTTAATTGTACTTTAATATTAAAAGAATATCATAATTTATTATGTATAGAATCATTACATAGTTTCTGAGATATACTTTAAAGGAATTTTCTTCCATTTTTAAGTATTTCATATGAAAGTTTATACTTTTCAAAATTGAATTTTTTTTTTTTACCATAGCAAGGAACTAGGAAAAGAATTAGTGTAATATGTTATTATGGATAAAACTGGGTATCTGAGTCAGAAAGATCTCCAGTCTTAAAAATTTGGTGAAAACTGGATAGAAGGTGAACTTATTACATATAATTTTATAATATAAAATTTTTATAAGAGGAAAAATACAAAGATTTCCAAACTATACATATTTAAAAGTCTTATAACTAAAACAGTCATTACAATTGGTTTATATAATTTGACATCTGGGCTTTGCATACCATCGATTTAAACATTGGGCTGTATTCAGGTGATAGGAAACCGCCCATTTTCATACTCTTTGTCCTTCTGTTTTATGATTTGAATTTGAGCTATTTAAATATTTTCTGAGATGAATATTGCATACAATAAAATGATCCTTCTAGGCTGAACCAACTAGATTAGTTACAGCTCAGGGGAGACTCTGCAAAATAATATTGCTATTGTTGACTTGTGCTTTCCTATTTGCTGTTTTTATTTTTATATTAGTGAAAGTACATTCCATACCAGAGCTTTATAAAAAATAAAAATCATGCCTCCAGCAAAAGTACACTCTGTGTGCTTTAGCACCAAGCAACATACTCTACCAATAAAATCTGATATTTGTGTTCAGTTCTTAAAAGAACCTGATATTCAGACAGTACATTAGAAAATGGAACAGTGAAATTGGGTGAACCCAAAACATTATCTAAGTCAAATCTATTTCATCTTCACATATTCATATTATTGAATTACTATGCAAACAAATGAATTTAATCACAAATATTGGCATGCTACTACAATATGTTACATTTTAAATATCTACATATTATTACCTTATAAGGTATCTTCCAAACCCAGGGATTGAACTCAGGTCTCCCACACTGCAGGTATATTCTTTACCAGCTGAGGCACAAGGGAAGCCCAAGAATACTGAAGTGGGTAGCCTATCCCTTCTTCAGCGGATTTTCCCAAGCCAGGAATCAAATCGGGGACTCCTGCATTGCAGGTGGATTCTTTACCAACTGGAGCTATCAGGGAAACCCATATTAGGTATCCTACCTGAATAAATTATTTTAAAATGTTTATACAATTTAATTGTATTAAATTATGTTAAACTTATACTTTATTTCACATATCTCAAGCCTAAAATTTATTTAAAAAAACAAACCAAATATCAGTTAACTTAGTAAGTTGTAACTTGATTTGAAATACTAGTAACCCTTTATTATCCATTTGAAGTACTATTATCTCTTTAAGAGATAGTATCTTTAGGAAGATTACTCCCTGTATATTATTTGCCATTCTATTTCATTAATAATTTTCTCACAACAACCTTGTCTGGCAGGCATAATTACTGCAATTTACCAACTAAACTGCCAGTCAAATAGATTAAGACATTTATCTGTGAATTTAAGTAAAATAAAAGTTTAGAGTAAAAGTGAAAGTTGCTCAGTCTTGTCCAGCTTTTTGTGACCCCATGGACTATACAGTTCAAGGAATTCTCCAGGGCAGAATACTAGAGTGAGTAGCCTTTCCCTTCTCCAGGGAATCTTCCCAACCCAGGGATCGAACTGGGGTCCCCTGCATTGCAGGTGGATTCTTTACCAACTGAGCTATCAGGGAAGGCATTCACAGTATAAGGATCTGCTTTTTTCCAAGTCTGTGGACTTTTTACTACTGTAAAAAAGCCTTTTGTTTGACTTACAGATTTAACAATCACTTGACAAGAAATGAATTAAATGTGTGATATTAGTTTGAAAGTTGAATGCTTGCTTCATGGTTTTTTTTTTGTTTGTTTGTTTGTTTTGTTGTTTTTTTTGTGTGTGGTAAGATAGCACACCACTCACTTGGTAAACATATATAGTGTTGTAAGGCTGCATCTGTATTAGTCTGTTATGTGTGCCATAACAGAGGACCATAGACAGGGTGGCTTGTACAACCAGCATTTATTTTCTTACAGCTCTGGAGGCTAGCATTCCAGAACAAGGTGTCAGCAGGATAGGTTTCATCTGAAGGCCTCTTTCTATGGCTTGGAGATGGCTATCTTCTCCATAAGTGATCTTTCCCTTGGGTAAATCTGTATCCTAATCTTTTATAAGGATACTAGTCCTACTGGGTTAGGGCCCATCCTAATAACCTCATCAGGCTTCCCTGGTGGCTCAGATCATAAAGAATCCACCAACAAAGAAGACGACCCAGGTTCAATCCCTGGGTTGGAAAGATTCCCTGGAGAACGGAATGGCAGTGGCTCATCACAGGGATGGGTGCACTTCTGGCAGTAGTCTGGGGAGGTACTCCTTGGTGTGAGCCCTCTAGGATTAAAGTTTTACTGACCACAGCCCTGCCCACTGGAGCAAGATCTGGTTTTTCTCATTGCCAGTCCCTCCCATTAGGAAGCTTGCACAAGCCTCTTAGCCTCATCCACCAGCAGGTAGATAGAAGAAGTAAGAATCCCACAGCCTCAGAAGAAAAACCACATTCACAGAAATTCATTCATGATTAAAAGGAAGAGGACTATAACCCAGATGAAGGAATAAGATAAAATCCCAGAAAAGCAACTTAGTGAAGGGGAGATAGGCAACCATCCAGAAAAAGAACTCAGAATAGTGAAGATGATCCTGGATTTTGAAAAAAGAATGGAGAAGATGCAAGAAAAGTTCGCTAAAGACCTAGAAGAGTGAAAGAACAAAGGGATCAATAGCAGAATAACTAAGGCAGAGGAATGGATAAATGACCTGGAAGACAAAATGGTAGACATCACTGTGGCAAAACAGAATATAGAAAAATGAATGAAAAAAGTGAAGGCAGCCTAAGGGACCACTGGAACAACATTAAATGCACCAACATTTGCATTATAGTGGTCCCAGATGGAGGAGAGAGAGAGGAAGGACCTGAGAAAATATTTGAAGAGATAATAGCTGAAAACTTCACTAACATGGAAAAGGAAATAGTCAACCAAGTCCAAGAAACACAGAGATCCAGGCAGCATAAACCCTAGGAGGAACACACCAAGGCATATAGTAATCAAACTGATAAAAATTAAAGGCAAAGATAAAATATTAAAATCAATAAGAGAAAAATGACAACATACAAGGGGGAATCCCATAAGGTTATTAGCTGATTTCTCAACAGAAACTCTACAAGTCAGAAGGGAATGGCACCATATATTTAAACTGATGAAAGGGAAGAACTTACGAACAATAATACTCTACCCAACAAGACTTATTCAGATTGGATGGAGAAATCAAAAGCTTTAGAGAAAGCAAAAATTAAGCGAATTCAGCACCACAAAAACAGTTCTACAACATACACTAAAGGAACTTCTTTAGGCAGGAAACAAAAGAGAAAGAAAAGACATACAAAAAATAAACACCTCAAATTAAGAAAATGGTCATAGGATCATACATATCAATGAGTATCTCAAATGTAAATGGATTAAATGCACCAACAAAAAGACAGACTTGCAGAGTGGATACAAAAACAAGACTAATAAATATGCTGTCTACAAGAACCATACCTCAAACCTAGGGACACTTCCAGACTGAAAGTAAGGGGATGAGAGAAGGTATCCTACACAAATGGGAATAAAAAGAAAGCAGGGGTAGCACGTTCATATCAGAAAAACAAAGCCTATTATAAGAGACAAAGAAGGACACTAAATAATGATCAAGGGTTCAACCCAAGAAGATATAGCAATTATAAATATGTATACAACTAACATAGGAGCACCTCAATATGTAAGGCAAATACTAACAACCTTAAAGGGAAAAATCAACAGTAACATAATAACAGTTGAGGACCTTAAACACCCTAACTGTTATCAATGGACTCATCATCCAGACAGAAAATTCATAAGGAAATATGGGCCTTAAATGACACTTTAGACAAGATGGACTAAGATGATATTTATAGAGAATTCCATCCAAAAGCAACAGACTATATATTCTTCTCATATGCACATGGAACATTCTCCAGGACTGACCACATGCTAGGCCACAAGCAGGAGCCTTGGTAAATTAAAAAATAATAAATTCATATCAAGAATCTTTTCTGATCACAATACTGAGATTAGAAATCAATTACAAGAAAAAGTATAAAACATAAATATGTAGTGGCTATGGATCACTGAAGAAATCAAAGAGGAAATCAAAGAGATACCTAGAGACAATAAAAATGAAAGCAAAATAGTCCAAAACTTAGGGGATTCAGAAAATGCACTTATATGAGGGAAGTTTACAGAAATACAGTTTTACCTCAAGAAATCAGAAAAATCTCTAATAAATGAATGGGTCATGGGGGAGAGTTCTGATAAAATGTGGTCCACTGGAGAAGGAAATGGCAAACCACTTCAGTATTCTTGCCTTGAGAACCTCATGAACAGTATGAAAGAGCAAAAAGATATAACACTGAAAGATGAACTCCCCAGGTCAGTAGGTGCCCAATATGCTACTGGAGAAGAGTGGAGAAATAACCCCAGAAAGAATGAAAGACAGATCAAAGCAAAACCAACGCCCAAGTGTGGATGTGTCTGATGGTGGAAGTAAAGTCCAATGCTATAAAGAATACTGAACAAGAACCTGGAATGTTAGGTCCCTAATCAAGGTAAATTGGAACTGGTCAAACAGGAGATAGCAAGAGTGAACATTGACACTTGAGGAATCAGTGAACTAAAGTTGATGGAAATGGGTGAATTTAATTCGCATGACCATTATATCTACTAATGTGAGCAAGAATCCCTTAGAAGAAATGGAGTAGCCTTCAGGGTCAACAAAACAGCCTGAAATACAGTATTTGGTGCAATCTTAAAAACAACAGAATGATCTTGGTTTGTTCAGTAATCCAACTTTGTGCCCCAAACACGAATGCTGAAGAAGCTGAAGCTGAATGGTTCTATGAAGTCCTATAAGACCTTCTAGAACTAACACCAAAAAAAGATGTCCTTTGCATCATAAGGGACTGGAAAGCAATAGTAGGAAATCAAGTGATACCTCATGCGAAGAGTTGACTCATTGGAAAAGACTCTGATGCTGGGAGAGATTGGGGGCAGGAGGAGAAGGGGACGACCCAGGATGAAATGGCTGGATGGCATCACGGACTCGATGGACGTGAGTCTGGGTGAACTCCGGGAGTTGGTGATGGACAGGGAGGCCTGGCGTGCTGCGATTCATGGGGTCGCAAAGAGTTGGACACGACTGAGCGACTGAACTGAACTGAAGAGATACCCAGAATAACAGGCGTGTTTGGCCTTGTACTACAAAATGAAGCAGGGCAAAGGCTACCAGAGTTTTGCTAAGAGAACTCACAGGTCATAGGAAACACCCTCTTCCAACAACACAAAAGACGATTCTACACATGGACATCACCAGATGGTCAATACTGAAATCATATTGATTATATTCTTTGCAGCCAAAGATGGAGAACCTCTATACAGTTAGCAAAAACAAGACTGGAACAGACTGTGACTCAGGTCATGAACTCCTTATTACAAAATTCAGACTTAAACAAACAGTAGGGAAAACCACTTGACCACTAAGATATGACATAAATCAAATTATTTATGATTATACAGTGGAAGTGACAAATAGATTCAGGGGATTAGATCTGATAGACAAAGTGCCTGAAGAACTATGGATGGAGGTTTGTAACACTGTACAGGAAGCAGTGATCAAAAGCATGCCCAGGAAAAAGAAATGCAAAAAGGCAAACATGGTTGTCTGAGAAGGCCTTAAATAGCTGAGAAAAGAAGAGAAGCAAAAGGCAGAGGAGAAAGGGAAAATACCCAACTGATGCAGAATTCCAAAGAATAGCAAAGAGAGATAAAGCATTTGTAAGTGAACAGTGCAAAGAAATGAAGGAAAAAAGAATGGGAAAGACTAGAGATATCTTCAAGAAAATTAGAGATAGCAAGAGAAAATTTCATGCAAAGATGGGCACAATAAAGGAGAGATGATATGGATCTAACAGAAGCAGAAGACATTAAGAAGAGCTGGCAAGAATACACAGAACTATACAAAAAACTTTTAATGACCCGGACAACAACATTGGTGTGGTCACTTACCTAGAATCAGACATTTTGAAGTGTGAAGTCAAGTGGGCTTTGGAAACATTATTACTACGAACAAAGCTAGTGGAGGTCATGGAATTCTAGCTTAGCTATTTCAAATCTTAAAAGATGGTGCTGTTAAAATGTGGCACTCAATAGGCCAGCAAATTTGGAAAACACAGCAGTGGCCACAGGATGGTGTTCATTGGACAAAGGTCACTTTTCATTCCAATCCCAAACAAGGGTAATGCAAAAAATGTTCAAAATACCACACAATAGTACTCAATTCACATGCTAGCAAGGTAATGCTCAAAATCTGTAAGCTAGGCTTCAACATTACATGAACCGAGAGCTTCCAGAGGTATAAGCTCGATTTAGAAAAGGCAGAGGAACCGGAGGTCAAACTGCTAACATCCTTTAGCTCATAGAAAAAGCAAAGGAATCTCATAAAAACATATACTTCTGATTCATTGACTATGCTAAATCCTTTGACTTTGTGGATCACAACAAACTGTGGAAAATTCAGTTCAGTTCAGTTCAGTCACTCAGTAGTGTCCAACTCTTTGTGACCACATTGACTGCAGCATGCCAGGCCTCCCTGTCCATTACCAACCCCCAGAGTTTACTCAAACTCATGTCCATTGAGTCAGTGATGTCATCAAACCAGCTCATCCTCTGTCATCTCCTTCTCCTGACTTCAATCTTTCCCAGCATCAGGGTCTTTTCCAATCAGTCAGTTCTTCACATCAGGTGGCCAAAGTATTGTACTTTCAGCTTCAGCATCAGTCCTTCCAATGAATATTCAGGACTGATTTCCTTTAGGATGGACTGGTTGGATCTCCTGTTCAAAGGACTCTCAACAGTCTTCTCCAACACCACAGTTCAAAAGCATCAATTCTTTGGCACTCAGCTTTCTTTACAGTCCAACTCTCACATCCATGCATGACTACTGGAAAAACTATAGCCTTGACTAGATGGACTTTTGTTGGCAAACTAATGTCTCTGCTTTTTAATATGCTGTCTAGGTTGGTCATAACTTTTCTTCCAAGGAGCAAGTGTCTTTAATTTCATGGCTGCAGTCACCATCTGCAGTGATTTTGGAGCCCCCCAAAATAAAGTCTATCATTGTTTCCATAGCTTCCCCATCTATTTGGCATGCAGTGATGGGACCAGATGCCATGATCTTAGTTTTTTTAATGTTGAGTTTTAAGCCAACTTTTTCACTCTCCTCTCACTTTCAAAAAGAGGCTCTTTAGTTCTTATTCGCTTTCTGCCATAAGGGTGGTGTCATCTGCATATCTGAGGTTATTGATATTTCTCCCAGCAATCTTGAATCCAGCTTGTGCTTCATCCAGCCCAGCGATTCTCATGAAGTACTCTGCATATAAGTTAAATAAGCAGGGTGACAGTATATAGCCTTGACGTACTCCTTCCCTATTTTGAACCAGTCTGTTGTTCCATGTCGAGTTCTAACTGTTGCTTCCTGAGCTGCATACAGATTTCTCAAGAGGCGTATCAGGTGGTCTGGTATCCCCATGTCCTTAAGAATTTTCCAGAGTTTGTCGTGATCCACACAATCAAAGGCTTTGACATAGTCAACAAAGCAGAAGTAGATGTTTTTCTGGAACTCTCTTGCTTTTTTGATCCAACAGATGTTGGCAATTTGATCTCTGGTTCCTCTGCCTTTTCTAAAACCAGCTTGTACATCTGGAAGTTCACAGTTAACGTACTGTTGAAGCCTGGCTTGGAGAATTTTGAGCATTACTTTTCTAGGTGGTGTGAGATCAGTGCAATTGTGTGGTAGTTTGAGCACTCCTTGCCATTGTCTTTCTTTGGGATTGGAATGAAAACTGACCTTTTCTAGTCCTGTGGCCACTGCTGAGTTTTCCAAATTTGCTGGCATATTGAGTGCAGCACTTTGACAGCTTCATCTTTCAGGATTTGAAATAGCTCAACTGGAATTCCATCACCTCCACTAGCTTTGTTTGTAGTGATGCTTCCTAAGGCCCACTTGACTTCACATGCCATGGTGTCTGGCTCTAGGTTGGTGATCACACCATCGTGATTATCTGCATTTGAAGATCTTTTTTGTATAGTTGTTCTGTGTATTCTTGCCACCTCTTCTTAATATCTTCTGCTTCTATTAGGTCCATAACATTTCTGTCCTTTACTGTGCCCATCTTTACATGAAATGTTCCCTTGGTATCCATAATTTTCTTGAAGAGATCTCTAGACTTTCCCATTCTATTGTTTTCCTGTATTTCTTGGCATTGATAGCTGAGGAAGGCTTTCTTATCTCTCCTTGGTATTCTCTGGAACTCTGCGTTCAAATGGGTATATCTTTCCTTTCCTCCTTTGCCTTTCACTTCTCTTCTATTCTCAGCTATTTGTGAGGCCTCCTCAGACAACCATTTTGCCTTTTTGCATTTCTTTTCCTTGGGAATGGTCTTGATCACTGCCTCCGGTACAATGTCACAAACCTCCGTCCATAGTTCTTTGGCACTCTATCCGATCTAATCCCTTGAATCTATTTGTCACTTCCACTGTACAATCATAAGGGATTTGATTTAGGAATATTCTTAGAGAGATGGAAATACCAGACCACCTTTCCTGTCCATGCAAAATCTGTATGCATGTCAAGAAGCAACAGTTAGAACCAGACACAGAACAATGCACTGGTTCCAAAGTGGAAAAGGAGTACTAGTCAAGGCAGTCTACTGTTGCTGCTGTTAAGTCGCTTCAGTCGTGTCCAACTCTGTGCGACCCCATAAACAGCAGCCCACCAGGCAGGAACACTGAAGTGGGTTCCATTTCCTTCTCCAATGCATGAAAGTGAAAAGTGAAAGTGAAGTCGTTCAGTTGTGTCTGACCCTCAGCGACCCCATGGATTGCAGCCTTCCAGGCTCCTGTGTCCATGGGATTCTCGAGGCAAGAGTACTGGAGTGGGGTGCTATTGCCTTCTCCAAGTCTACTGTTAGACCCTGCTTATTTAACTTCTATGCAAATTACATTATGTGAAATGCAAGGCTGGATGAAGCACTAGCTGAAATCAATATTGCCAGGAGAAATATCAGTAACCTCACATGTGCAGATGATACCACCCTTATGGCAGAAAGTGAAGAGGAAGTAAAGAGCCTCTTGATGAAGGTAAAAGAAGAGAGTGAAAAAGTTGGCTTAAAACTCAGTGTTTAAAAACCTAAGATCATAGCATCCAGTCCATTCACTTTATGGCAAATAGATGGGGAAAAAATGCAAACAGTGTCAGACTTCTTTTTATTGGACTCTAAAATGACTATGGACCATGACTGCAGTCATGAAATTAAAATAAGCTTACTCCTTCGAAGAACAGCTATGAAAAACCTAGACAGCAGATTCAGAAACAGAAACATCACTTTACTGTCAAAGGTCCATATAGTCAAAGTTATAATTTTTCCAGTAGTCATGTACAAATGTGAGAGTTGGACCATAAAGAAGACTGAGTGCCAAAAAATTGACAGTTGAACTGTGGTACTGGAGAAGACTCTTGAGAGTCCCTTGGACTGCAAAGAGATCAAACCGGTCAATTCTAAAGGAAATTAGCCCTGAATATTCACTGGAAGGACTGATACTGAAGCTCCAGTACTTTGGCCACCTGATGCAAAAAGCTGACTTATTGGAACAGAACCTGATGTTGGAAATGATTGAGGACAGGAGGAGAAGGGAGCAACAGAGGATGAAATGGTTGGATGGCATCATGGATTCAATGGACAAGAGTTTCAGCAAACTCCTGGAGACAGTCAAGGACAGGGAAGCCTGGCATGCTGCAGTCTATGAGGTCACAAAGAGTCAGTCACAACTCAGTGACTGAACTACAACAACTTTATACCTAAAACAAGTAGAGAAAGAAGTACAAACAAATCATAATGTTAGTAGAAGGAAAGAAACCAAAGATCAGAGCAGAAACAAACAAAATAGAGATGAAGAAAACAATTGCAAAGGTGAATGAAACTAAAAGCTGGTTCTTTAGAAAGATAAACAAAATTGATAAACCTTTAGCTTGACATATCAAGAGAAAAAGGAAGGGAACTCAAAGAAATTAAATTAGAAGTGAAAAAGGAGAAGTTGCAGCTGACTTCAGAGAAATACTAGGATCATAAGATACCACTGTGAACAATTGTATGCAATAAAATGAACAACTGGGAAGAAATGAATAAACTATTAGAAAGGTATAGTCTCCCAAGACTGAACCAGGAAGAAATAGAAAATATGAACAGACCAACTACAAGCATTGAAATTGAAACTGTGATTTAAAAACTCCCGGAAAACAAAGGATTTGATGACTTCACAGATGAACTTTATCAAACATTTAGAGAAGCATTAACATACACTTCTGAAATTGTTCCAAACAATTGCAGAGGAAGAAAAACTTTAAAATACATTCTGTTGGGTTACCATCATCCTGATATCAAAACCAGACAAAGATACTGCAAATGAAGAAATTTACATGCTAATATCACCGATGAATGCTGATGTAAATCTTCAACAAAATGGAAGGAATTTGAATCCAATAATACATTAAAAACATCATATACCATGACCAAGTGGGATTCATCTCAGGGATGTAAGGATTTTTTCATATCTGTAAATAAATCAGTGTGATACACCACATAAACAAATTTAAGAAAAAAAAACCATATGATCATTTCAATAGATGCAGAAAAGGGTTTTTATAAAATTCAGCACCCATTTATGATTAAAACTCTCCAGAAAGTGGGGACAGAGGGAACAAGCCTCAACATAATAAAGACCATATACAACAAACCCTAGAGCTAAAATCACACTCAATGGTCAAAAGATGAAAGCATTTCCTCTATGATCAGGAACAAGAGAAGAATGTCCACCCTCACCACTTTTAATTCAACATACTTTTTGAAGTCCTATCTAAAGCAAACAGAGAAGAAAAAGAAAGGGAAATTCAACTTGTCAAAGAAGTTAAAATTTCACTGTTTTCAGATGATGCAACACAGAGAATATATACAGAAGATCGTAAAAATACTACCAGAAAGCTATTAGAACTCATCAATGAATTTGGTAAAGTTGTAGGTTTCAAAATTAATACACAGAAATGTGCTGTATTTCTATATGCTAACAATTCCATTTATAATTGCACAAAAATGAATAAAATACCTAGGAATAAATCTATCTAAGAAGACAAAAGACCTGTACTCCAAAATGTACAAGATGCTGATGAAAGAAATCAAAGACACAAAGATGGGAAGATATACCATGTTCGTGGATTGGAAGAATAAACATTGTTAAAATGACTCTACTACCCAAGGGAATCTTCATATTCAATGCAATTCCAATCAAATTACCAATGGCATTTCTTGAAGAACTAGAACAAAACATGTTGAAATTTTTATGGAGGCACAAAAAGCCCCAAATAGCCCAAGCAATCTTGAGAAAGAAAAATGGAGCTGAAGGAATTATGCTCCCTGACTTCAGACTACACAGATCTACAATCATCAAAACAGAATGGTACTGGCAAAAAATAGAAATATAGATCAATGGAACAGGATGGAAAATCTAGAAATAAACCCATGCACCTATGGTCAATTAATCTGTGACGAGGAAGGAAAAACTATGCAATGTTGGGAAGACAGTCTCTTCAACAAACGATGCTGGGAAAATTGGACAGTCATATGTAAAAAAATGATATTAGATCATTCTTTAACACCACACACAAAATAAAGCTAAAAATAGATTAGAGATCAAAATGTGAGACCAGACATTATAAAACTCCTAGAGGAAAAACATAGGCAGAACACACTGATATAAATCACAGCAATATCTTTTATAATCCATCTCCCAGAATAATGGAAGTTAAAAAATAAATAAACAAATGTGACCTACTTAAACTCAAAAGCTATTGCATAGCAAAAGAAAACAATAAACAAAATAAAAAGACAACCCACAGACTGGGAGGAAATATTTACAAATGATGTGACCAACAATGGATTAGTCTCTGAAACTTACAAATATGATACTTAATAGCACCAAAAAAAAAACACAAACAATAAAACCACCACAATCAACAAATGGGCATAAGAACTAAACAGACATTTCTCCAAAGAAGACATGCAGATGGCCAAGAGGCACATGAAAAGACGTTCAACATCACTAATTATTAGAGAAATGCAAATCAAAAGTACAATGAGATATCACTTCACACCAGGGAGAATGGCTATCATCAAAAAATCCATGAACAATAAATGCTGGAGAGGGAGTGGAGAGAAGGGAGCCCTCCTACACTGTTGGTGGGAATGCAAACTGGTACAGGCACTATGGAGAAAAATACGGAGGTTCCTTAACAAGCTAGGCCCTGCAATCCCACATCTGGGCATATATCTGGAGAAGAAAATGATCTGAAAGGATACATGCACCCTGATGTTCATTTTAGCACTGTTTACAGTAGCCAGGACTTAGAAGCAACCTAAATGTCCATTGATAGAGGAATGGATAAAGAAGATGTACACACATATATATATATATATATATATATAT
>SJYQ01002854.1:441710-511796 GCA_006410935.1 Redunca redunca
TGCAATATTACTCAGCCATTAAAAAGAATGAAATAATGCCATTTGCAGCAACATGGATGGACCTAGAGATTATCATACTGAGTGATTAATAAGTCAGAAAGAGAAGGAGAGATATTGTACAACATCCCTTATATATGGAATCTAAAAAGCAATGATACAAATGAACTTACTTACAAAACAGAGAGACTCCTAGAGAATGAACTTCTGGTTGCTAGGGGTAAGGGATAGTTAGGGACTTGGAATGGACATGTACATGTAAATGGATAACCAACAAGGACCTACTGTACAGCAGATGGAACTATGCTCAATGTTATGTGCCAGCCTGGATGTTAGGGGTGTTTGGGGGAGAATGGATACATGTGCATATATGGCTGAATCCTTTTGCTATTCACCTGAAACTCACAACACTGTCAATCAACTATACACCAAAACAAAATAATTTTTTTATATTCTCATTTTTTAAATTGAAGCATAGTTGATGTATAATATTTTATGTTATAATGATTCATGATTTTTAAAGATCATATTCATTTCACAGTTATTACTCATGCTAGTAACCTTATGCTCAAAATCCTTCAAGCTAGAATCCATCAGTTTGTGAACCAAAAAATTCCAGATGTACAAACTGGATTTCTAAAATCAGAGGAACCAGAGATCAAATTGCCAATATTTGCTGGATCACAGAGAAAGCAAGGGGATTCCAAAAAAACATCTACTTCTGATTCATTGACTATGCTAAAGCCTTTGTGTGGATCACAACATACTAGACCACCTTACCTGTCTCCTAAGGAACCTCTATGCAAGTCAAGAATTAACAGAACTGGACATGGAACAGTGGACTGCTACTAAATTGGAAAGGAGTATGTCAAGACTGTATATTGTCACCCTGCTTTTTTAACTTATACACAGTACATCATACGAAATGCCAAGCTGCATTAATCATAAGCTGGAATCAAGATTGCCAGGAGAAATATCAATAACCTCAGACATGCAGATGATAACGCTCTAATGGCAGAAAGCAAAGAACAATTAAAGAGCCACTTGATGAAGGAGAAAGAAGAAAGTGAAAAAGCTGACTTGAAACTAAACATTCAAAAAACTAAGATCATGGCATCCAGTCCCATCATTTCATAGCAGTGGCAGATTTTATTTTATTGGGCTGCAAAATCACTGTGGATGGTGACTGCAGCCACGAAATTAATGCTCCTTGGAAGAAAAGCTATGCCAAACCCAGATAAAGTATTAAAAAGCAAACATCACTTTGCTGACAAAGATCTGTATAATCTAAGCTATGATTTTTCCAGTATTCATGTATGGGTCTGAGAGTTGGACCATAATGAAGGCTAAGCACCGAAAAATTGATGCATTCAAATTGTGGTATGGAGAAGACTGTTGAGACAGCAAGACTCTTGAGACCCTTGGGCAGCAAGGAGATGAAAACAGTCCATCCTAAAGGAAATCAATCCTGAATACTCATTGGAAGGACTGATGCTGAAGCTCCAGTACTCTGGTCACCTGATGCAAAGAGCTGACTCACTGGGAAAGACTCTGATGCTGGGAAAGATTGATGCAAAAGGGGAAGAGGGCAGCAGAGGATGAGATGGTTAGATAGCACCACCAACTCAAAAGACATGTATCTGAACAAACTCTGGGAGATAGTGAGGCACAGGAAATCCTGATGTGCTGCTGTCCATGGGGTCGCAAAGAGTCAGCTACAACTTGGCATCTGAACAATAATAACACAACAATTGGCTATATTCCCTGTTTTGTACAATACAATCTTTTAGCTTAGAACACTTTAATATATAGGATCCTCTCATGATTTCCACACTATGTAGTGTTTTATTTCTTTCATATTTTAATATGAATGTATTCATTAGCTTCATTCATATTTCAATATGAATGTATTCATTTTGGGCTCCAAAATCACTGCAGATAGTGACTGCAGCCATGAAATTAAAAGACGCTTACTCCTTGGGAGAAAAGTTACGACCAACCTAGACATCATATTAAAAAGAAGAGACTTTACTTTGCCAACAAAGATCCGTCTAGTCAAGGCTATGGTTTTTCCAGTAGTCATGTATGAATGTGAGAGTTGGACTATAAAGAAAGCTGAGCGCTGAATTATTGATACTTTTGAACTATGGTATTGGAGAAGACTCTTGAGAGTCCTTTGGACTGCAAGGAGATTCAACCAGTCCATCCTAAAGGAAATCAGCCCTGAATATTCATTGGAAAGACTGATGTTGAAGCTGAAACTCCAATACTTTGGCCACCTGATGTGAAGAGCTGACTCATTTGAAAAGACCCTGATTCTGGGAAAGATTGAAGGCAGGAGAAGAAGGGGACGATAGAGGATGAGATGGTTAGATGGCATCACTGACTCAATGGACATGAATTTGAGTAAACTCCGGGAGTTGGTGATGGACAGGGTGGCCTGGTATGCTACGGTCCATGGGGTTACAAAGAGTTGGACACAACTGAGTGATTGAACTGATTAATTAGCCACTACAAATGACTAGTCACCTTAAAACCAAGTGGCTAAAAGCAAACATTTGTTTCTCAGCTCATGGTTCAGAAATTGATGCTAGTCTCAGCTGGACCTCGAGTGTTCACAATCAGTGGATTCAGTGAGGAATCTCTCTACCTGGAGTTGGCTAACTATGGGCACTCCTTGAGATGGCCTCTTACCTTGCAGCAGGCCAGATTTGACCTGTTCACATGGAGTTGGTAAGTTTTAAGAGAGAAGAAAACATAGAAGATCTTCTGTGGCCTAGGCTTGGAACTGCACATCACTCCTGCTACATTCTATTCACTAAAGCTACCACAAAGATATGATTCACAGAGTTGGAAAACAGTCTCCATCATTTGACAAAGGTAACTTGAAAATCACATTGCAAAGGAAACAGATACAGAGAGGGGTAAAGAACTCAACATTTTAGCATAGTCTAGCATTGTTTTTAATGAAATATTTGTTTATGCTTATATACATCTTTAATGAAATCCTCTTATTTTTTATTCCATCTCAAATCATACTTTAGCATAATTATCTTTATTTCTCAAATACAGCAATTAGAATTGGTTTTAGAAAAATTTGTGTTGTTTTGTGAACTTTGAAGTTTTTGTTAATAGCTGAAATTTTACAGCCATTCATAAAAACGATATTTTTCTGGAAAACCAAATCTGTATTGTTATCTCACCATTTCTAAGAAAAATTTCAGTGTTATCTGAATTTCATTATTGAGATGTCTAATTGTTATTCTTTTGGAAGTCTTTTCTCTAGGGCTTCTTTTAAGTTGCTTCTTATAGTTGCTTTTGTGCTCTATAGCTTCAGTGGAGTATATCGGAATGTATTGTTTAAAAAATTATCATGTTTGTACTTTATGTATCTTTGGATTTGCAATTTCATTAGTCCTGGGAAATTTCCAGCCCTTGTTTCTTTATTCTAGACACATACTCTATATACTAAATTGATGTCTATTCTCAGTGCCAATTAGATACACACAGATGGTGACTGTAGCCATGTAATTAAAAGATGCCTGCTCCTTGGAAGGAAAGCTATGACAAATCTAGACAGTGTATTTAAAAATCAGAGACATCACTTTGTCAAAAAAGGTCCATACAGTCAAAGCTGAGTTTTCCAGTAGTCAGATATGAGAATTGGACCATAAAAATGGCTGAAAGTAGAAGAATTGATGTTTTTGAATTGTGGTGCTGGAGAAGATTCTTGAGAGTCCCTTGGAATGCAAGGTGACCAAACCAGTCAGTCCTAAAGGAAATCAACTTTGAATGTTCATTGGAAAGACTAACGTTGAAGCTGAAGCTCCAGTACTTTGGCCACCTGATGTGAAAAACCGACTCATTGGAAAAGGCCCTGATTCTGGGAAAGATTGAAGGTAGGAGGAGAAGGGGGTGACACAGGATGAGATGGTTTGATGGCATCCTCAACTCAATGGACATGAGTTTGAGCAAACTCCAGGAGATACTGGAGGACAGAGGAGCCTGGCATGTTGGAGCCCATGGGGTCACAAGGAGCTGGATATGNTGCTAAGTAGTGTCCAACTCTTGTGACACCGTAGACTGTAGCCTGCCAGGCTCCTGTGTCCATGGGATTCTCCAGGCAAGAACACTGGAGTTGGTTGCCATTTCCTTCTCCAGGGAATCTTTCCCACCCAGGGATTGAACCTGGGTCTCCTGCACTGCAGGCAGATTCTGTATCGACTGAGCTACAAAGGGAATCCAAGTAATGGGGATGTGATTAAGTCAACAGTGTATGTAATAGTTTTGGGATCAATGTGGGGAAGAAATGAAGCATAATAAAATGTACAAAAGTCATATGACTTATAAGCCACATCCTTTGAGCTAACTGGTTGAATTCTCTAAACTTCAAATAACTTCTTATGTAATGGTGATGATAATATTTTAAGTAGTGTTTAAAAGATTAATTGAAATGCTAAACAAAATCTGAAATATGGCACATCTCAAATATTTAGTAAGTAATATAATAATTTGATAAAGGCTTATTTACTGAACACCTATTTGCTAGGCATTGCTTTGCTATTTCTTTGGAGGCAGTGGATGACTATGGAAAATTATAGATTCTTTGAATTTCTGAAGTCTTATTGAAGAGACAGTATAAGGCCACATAAAATTAATTTCAGGGAAAATTAATCAATATCAGTTTTTAAAACTGTAGTAAAGATGAAGTATTTTAATAGTAATGTAGGAAATGAAGAAAAGAAAAGGAAGATTCAGGAAGACCTTTCGTTAGGTAAGATGTGAAGACAGCATTCAGATTCTTATTAAAAAGAAATTGAAACATCAGTGTTTCCTTTTACTACTCTAGATTCATGAGAATTCTATATTCAAAGATCGAAAGATTATGACACCTGAGTTTAAAATTCAATTACTTGCTAATTAAGCTGATATTAGCTGTTAAAAGAATTGTGAAAATATATTATAGAAATCCTGTAAATTATATTCTTCATGGAAGTGATAATACAATAGTAATTTACTGAATACTCTATCTCATAAATATGGCTGTGGATGAAATATGTTAATTTAGTAAATCAAAACTGTGTCATCATAAGATTTTCTACATTTGTGATCCCTACAAATGTCTGTTTTAATTTCATTAAAAAATGATATAAGCAAATGAGCTCTGTTCAACTTTATTTATTTGTCAAAAATTGCTTGGGGCAAAATTTCCAGTAGAAAGTAAGAAATGAGATGGAAAGCATTAATGAGCCAAAACAAAACTTAAAAATAAAGAAAGCCTATGGGGGTTTCTTTCATTTCTTCTATAAACTATAAATATATTCCATCAGGTGAACTGTAGCAGAATTATAAGAATTAAAAATGAGATGCTTCCTAGAGGCTTGGGGTGGGGGGTGAGTATTAATTTGAATTTTAACTGGAGTAGGAAAATTTTCAATTTTTACATTGCACATGTTACCCCTTGCCTTTCAGTTTGAGGGTACTGTATTATTGCCTCAGGGAGAGCATTGTAGTTCAATTTCAGGTGCTCTCCTAAGTCTATTAGCTTCGTACAATCTCAGGTTTTTTTCCTCCATTTTAAAAAGATGGATAGAAAATATCTTAAGTAAGCATTGAATAAGTAATAAGCATTATTCCTTGAACATCATTGGTATGTGCATGCATGCTGGTCGTGGTGCTGGTGGTTAAATGGGATGGCAGTACAGAGGACCAGAAAAAAACAATCTCTTTTAGAAAGAAGGAAATTCTATTACGTAGTTACCTTGGCATTATCTCCTGTACTTTTTATTTGTGATGCTTTTGGCCCATATGACACTTTTTCAGAATACCAGTGCCAAAAATATATTAAAATAAATGGATATTTCTACCTGTATTGTCATTTAGTGGGAATTAAGATGTACTAAAAGCGAGTCAAGGACACATATATATAAGGAGGGAAGGATAGTAATTTAATAAGGTATCAAGATAAGACTAGCAGTATTTTATTTTTTAATTAGCATTCTTGAGATGTAGTTTACATGTCATAACCAGTTTGAGTGTACAATTTAATGTTTGTTAGTGTATTTTTAGAGTTGGCAACCTTCATCATATTATAAATGTTATGCATTTTTATCACCCTCAAAAGAAATCATATTCCTTAGAAATCCTGTTGGGATTTCTTAGGGGGACTTTCAAGATGGTTGAATAGTAAGGTGTGGAGATCACCTTCCTCCCCCAAAACACATCCAAATGACATCTGCATGAGGAACAGCTCCTACAGTACACCTTCTGAACACTGGCAGAAGACCCCAGACTTCCAACAAGGCAAGCTAGTCTCCACAGAATAAAGTAGGGCAAAAGACAGAAGAAAAAAAGAGACAAAGGAATTGGGGACCTATGCCTCAAGCAGGGAGCCCTGAAGCAGAAAAATTTCCACACACTCGGAAAACGCCTCATGGATGGGGATGGGGGGCAACTTTGGAACCTCAGAGGGGAACGCAGTGACAGGTGCTTGGAAGGCAAAACAGACAGAATTCACCACAAAAATAAGTGCCAGCCAGCACTTCCCAGCCCTTAACACTTATTTGCATTCCAGCTGAGACAAGTGGCCCTTGGGTCCTAGGCTCAGGCTTCAGGAGCTACACTCAAGAGAGGGGACTGGAGTTGAGTGATGTGAAGATACTCTGAGGAAGCTACTATGAAACACCTAAGAGAGTCCAGGGAAAAGCCTGGACTGACAAGAGATCATTATCATAGAAACCCTTGTGTGCTCACAGACTGCAGGGTACTGTCTTCATGAGTGCCAGAGGCAGAGGGTGAGACAAAACTGCAGTCTGTGGCCACAGAGGGGTACATGCTGGCAGGCCACCAAGGAAGGCATGAGTGGCAGAAGCAGGACTAGCCACAACAGCAGTTTATGATCCCAAAGGAGGAATGCCAGCCAGTTGGCCACTGCAAAAGCCTGTGTGAGTGTCAGAGGTGGGGGACAAAAGTCCATTGTGGCAACCCTTGAGGTTGCAGCTGCCACCAAGCTGTGACGGGTGCAGGCCACTGCCCATACCTTCCTGGGAGCGTATGCAGGTTCACTCAGCCAAGGGATCTGAGACCGAGTGCCAGCTGCCCTGGGGGTGCACAATCCACCTCAGACTATAGAAGCTTTCCTCTGGCCTCAGCTGCTGCAAGCACTCCCTGCCCATGCCAACTCTGTCTGCTGTTCTCTCTGCCTCCCCAGCCCAACTGAGCAAGTGAGAGCTAATCAGTCCCTACTTTCACCCCCTCTTGTCTGGGCAGGGAGCAGACAGCAGAGGAAGGGCCAAAACCAAAGCTGAGCATGAGGGGAAGGGAATTCATTCCTGCAACCAGAGGCGTGGCAGATTGAATCTCCCTAATTAGCCTGAGACTGTGGACTTTTAGGGGCAATCATGGACTTTGGAAGCAAGTATAATCTGGAGCAAGGTCAGTTCTGCATATGATCTGACCCCACACTGCCCACAGAAAGTCAGAGACCTTCCAAAAATATTACAGGACTTTCCCAGTAGGCAGATTGCCTGGGGTTCACTGTGTGATGAGGGCAACAGAGGACAGAGAAGGACATTCATCTTATCACTTTCTATTTTGTGTTTTCTTTCTCATATTGTTTTATTGTTGTCTTTTTAAAATTATTCCTTTTTTATTTTTACTTACTATTCCCTTTAAAAAAATGATGTTATTTTAAAATAAATTGATTTGACTTTTTCCAATTTTTACTGTACTTTCTTGTAATATTACATTTTCCCCATGTTTTTTGTTTTGTATAGGATTTGTTTACTGGCTTGATTGCTCTCTTCTATTTTGGTAACTATTTTAATTCTTTTTTCTCTCTTTCTTGGTTTCTGTGAGTGAGTTTCTATGGGTGTTCTTATCTGTTTAGTGTTGCTTCTATCATTTGTCATGGGGTTTGTCTTTCCATTCTTTTTTTGTTTGTATGTTTGTTTGATATATTTTTTTCTATTTGTTTCTCCCTTTTTCTTTTCTATGATGTGTGGCTTGTGGAACCTTGGTACTACAGCCAGGGGTCAGGCCTGCACCTCTGAGGTAGGAGACCTGAGCCCAGGCTGTTGAACCACCAGAAAACTCCTGACCCCATGGAATATTAATCAGTGAGAATTCTCTGAAAAGCCTCCATCTCACCACTAAGATCTGACCTTACCCAAAGGACAGCAAGCTCCACTGCCAGACATCTCACACCAAAATCCAGCAAAATAGGAACACAACCTTACCCATTAGCAAACAGGCTGCCCAAAGTCATACCAAATTCACAGACAGCCCCAAACACCCCAATGAGCATGACACCTGCCCCTCAGAGGGACAAGAAGAGCAGTGTCAGTCCACCAATCAGGAAAGCTTCACAAGGCACTGGTCCAATTCCACCCATGGGGGGCAGATTCCACACGTAAGAGGAACAATGGCCTTGAAGCCTGTAGAAAGGAGGCCCCATTCACAATAAATTAAACAAGATGAAAAGACAGAGAAAGATGCAGCAGATAGATGAAGAAATGTGGTAAAACCCCACAAGACCAAAGAAATGAAGAGGAAATAGGCAATCTATCTGAAAAAGATTTCAGAGTAATGATAGTGATGATGATGTTCAGAAAAAAATGCAAAATAGATGGATGCACAAATAAACAGAATGGCAGTACAGATCGAAAAGATACAAGAAATGTTTAAGAAGCATCTAGAAGAAATAAAGACTAGACAATCAACAATGAACAATATAATAACTGAAACAAAAAATACACTAGAGGCAACCAGTAGCAGAATACTGAGGCAGAAGAGTGGATAAGAGAGCTGAAAGAATGGTGGAAGGAAAAAAGAATGAAATGAGGAGAGTCTCAGACTTCTGGGACAACATTAAGTACATCACCATTTAAATTATAGGGTTTCTAGAAGAAGAAGTGAAAAAGAAAGGATAATGAGAAAATATTTGAGGCAATTATAATTGAAAACTTACCTAACATGGGAAAGGAAACAGACACCCAAATCCAGGAAGCCCAGAAACTCCCATACAGGATAAATCCAAAGAGAAATATGCCTGAACACATATTAATTAAAATAAGGTAAGGTAAGGTAAAGTCGCTCAGTTGTGTCCGATTCTTTGCGACCCCATGGGCTGTAGCCTACCAGGCTCCTCTGTCCATGGGATTTTCCAGGCAATAGTACTGGAGTGGATTGCCATTTCCTTCTCCAGGGATCTTCCCGACCCAGGGATCGAACCCGGGTCTCCCACATTGTAGACAGACACTTAACCGTCTGAGCCACCAGGGAAGTCCATTAATTAAACTAGCAAAAATTAAACACAAAGAAAATCCATTAAGAGCAGTAAGGGAAAAGCAACAAATAACATACAAGGGGTTCTCCATAAGGCTAACAACAGAAACTCTGGAGGCCAGAAGGGAGTGGCAGGATATATTTAAAGTGATGAAAGAGAAAATCTACAACCAAGGTAACTACCGAGCAATGATATCATTCAGATTCAACAGAGAAATCAAAAGCTTTACAGATAAGCAAAGTTAAGAGAATTCAGCACCACCATTCAGTTTCACAATAAATGGTAATGGAACTTCTCTATACAGCAAACACAAGAGAAAGAAAAGATCTATAAAAACAAGCCCAGAACAAGAAAGTAAATGGTAATAGGATCATACATATCAATGATTACCTTACATGTAAATGAATTAAAAGCTCCAACCAAAAGACATAAACTGGTTAAATGGATACAAAAACATTACACCTATATATGTCATCTCCAAGAGACCCACTTCAGACCTAGGGACACATACAGACTGAAAGTGAAGGGCTGGAAAAAGATATTCCATGCAAATGGAAACCCAAAGAAAGTGGGAGCAACAATACTCAGATAAAGCAGACCACTAAAAATAAACCATTACAACAGACAATGAAGGACACTACATAATGATCAAGGGATCAATCCAAGAAGAAAATATAACAATTACAAATACATATACACTTAACACAGGAGTCAGAGAAGGCAATGGCACCCTACTCCAGGGCTCTTGCCTGGAAAATCCCATGGATGGAGGAGCCTGGTGCGCTGCAGTCCATGGGGTCACTGAGTCAGACATGACTGAGCAACTTCATTTTCACTTTTCACTTTCATGCATTGGAGAAGGAAATGGCAACCCACTCCAGTGTTCTTGCCTGGAGAATCCCAAGGACAGGGGAGCCTGGTGGGCTGCCGTCTATGGGGTCGCACAGAGTCAGACACAACTGAAGTGACTTAGCAGCAGCAGCAGCCCCTCTCCTCATTCTCCCACAGGACTTCTTGCCCAATAAGAACACCCAGTAGAATGGATCTATACCCGTTTTAGGGTAATAAAGTCATTTACACCCTACCTTGATTTAATTGCTGTAATCATTATCATTAGAAGAAATAGGACTAAAACTCTCATTGGCTCTGATCCTCATAAAATTATAATACCTATCAATAAATCTCAATTTGAGAATGCTTTACAAACTTCTACCTATTTCCAAATAGCTTTTCTGGAATACTTTGGAGAAATTTCATTTCATTATCCTTCTGGTAAGCTGTGGAATTTGTTCAAAAATACTGAATTTATTATTTCTCGCATTATCGGCGCACAGCCTATACCACAGGCCGAGGTTTTTTATATAGATGGGACTAAAAGCGCCAAAGCTTCATTCTGGTCTCTTAAGGAATATAAAGTCTTTTATACTAAATTTTATTCTGCTCAACAAAATGAATTATATGCTCTTATTTATTTGCCTACATCTTTACCCTATTAATATAGTCTCTGACTCTATATATTATTTTTGTATTAAAAAATATAGAAACCTCCACCAAACTCCAATCAACCTATTATTCAACAACTCTTTTTCCAACTACAATCTGTTGTTAGAAACCACAATTCTCCCATTTATATTACACATATTCAAACACATTCTTGTCTTCCAGGCCGCATGACTTATGATAATGAACAAGCTGATAAACTGGTTTCCTTTGCTACTCCAGAGGAACAACATGCCCTGTTACATAACAATGCTGGGTCCCTACACCAGCTATGGAAAATCGCATACCACCAGGCTAAAGAAATTATTAGTAATTGCTCTACTTGTAGACCTCTACCCATCACACAAGCTATTAATCCTTGCGGTTTATGACCTAATGAACTATGACAAATGGATGTAACTCATTGCCCTGAACTTTCTCCATTTTCTTTCCTACACGTCTGCATAGACACAAATTCCTCTCTTATCTGGGCCACACCTCTTTGCAGTGAGGCTACACAACATGTTATACCCTGTCTATATTTCTAGACACTTTAAACAATTTTTATAATCTTTTTCTATGATACATATTACAGATATTCCTTATAATCCGCAGATATAAGACATAGTCAAACAAACACATCACACACTAAAGTTACAAACAAAAAAATTTAAAAAGCAGACTTTACTAGATTCCAACATATATTTTCTAAACCTATAACTATTGTTAATACAGCTTTGTTTGTTTTACAGTTTTTAACCTCTTCTTAAGATTTGACCCAAGGGGGGCCCTGGCATTCAAAATGGAGATGAAACAACAAGAACCCGAGGAAGAAGAAATTCCAAATCAGGCTATGTCTGCTCTAAAGATCTCCAGAAAGCACTGCCCTCAGTGGCATCACCCCTATGATTTCCCACAAATAAAAACCCTTACTAATTAAGCTGAAAATTTGGTCTCTCAACAGAGATTGCCTCTGAGTCCTGAATATATTCTCCTGGCAATGCTCAGTCTTTTGGCCTCTACCTCCTCCGGCTGACTCCTGAATACTCAGAAATTAAGAGGAGAGGCAAGCCTCTCCCAGGGGCTGAGGAATCCAGGCATTTCGTTCATTAGTTTTTCTATACGGTGATAAGTATCCTCTTCCTTCTTGTGAACCATACACTAAAAGTGATTGTTTACAACTCTCTCTCTTTAATATGGATCGCCTATGTTTTGTAAGTCTGGAATTTTAATCTTTATCTTTGTTGAGAATAACTACCTTGTAAGACAGTAAATATGCCCACACCATGTTGATTAAAACACATTTGCTCCATCAGAGCTTTGGTCCCCATGTCTTTCTTTCTCTTTCTTTCTCTCTTTCTCTCTCTCCCTCTCTCTCTTTTTCAGGCTGATCCCCTGGAGTGCAGAGGCTCTCTGAGTTCAGTTTCCTGCCTAGGCTTCTAAGAAGCTCTCGAGAAGGCACCCTGTGCCTTCACCCCATTGAGAGGGCGCCTGAAGCCTTCATGAACAGAGCAAGCCCTGTGCTGGGGCTTTATTGGCTTTCTGCATAAACCAAGGAATATTAGCCTCTTTCTCTCTCCATTACTTTCTTATCAGTCGACTCCAGACCACCAGGTTCTGGAACATTAAAGGACCTCAAAAGAAAACCACTAGACCACTCAGGTAAAACCTATATCAAATCCCTGATAATTATACAGTGGAAGTGACAAGTAGACTCAAGGGATTAGATCTGATAGACAGAGTGCTTGAAGAACTATGGATGGAGATTTATAACACTGTACAGGAGGCAGTGATCAAAACCATCTCCAAGGAAAAGAAATTCGAAAAGGCAAAATGGTTGTCTGAGGAGGCCTTACAAATAGCTGAGGAAAGAAGAGAAGCAAAAGGCAAAGGAGAAAGGGAAATATATACCCATCTGAATGCAGAGTTCCAAAGAATAGCAAGCAGAGATAAAAGAGCCTTCCTAAGTGGAAAATGCAAAGAAATGAGGAAAACAATAGAACAGGAAAGACTAGAGATCTCATCAAGAAAATAAGAGACACAAAGGAACACTTCATGCAAAGATGGGCACAACAAAGGATAGAAACAGTATGGACTTAACAGAAACAGAAGATATTGAGAAAAGGTGACAGGAAAACAGAGAAGAACTATACAAAAAACGATTTTAATGACCTGGAAAACCATGATCACTCACCTAAAACAAGACATCTTAGAGTTCAAAGTGAAGTGGGCCTTGGGAAGCATCACTACGAACAAATATAGTGGAGGTAATGAAATTCCAGTAGAGCTATTTCAAATTCCAAAAGACAATGCTGTGAAACTGCTGTAATCAATATGCCAGTAAATTTGGAATACACAGCAGTGACCACAAGACAGGAAAAGGTCAGTTTTCATTCCAATCCCAAAGAAGGGCAATGCCAAAGAATTTTCAAACTACAGCACAATTGCACTCATTTCACATGCCAGCAAGGTCATGCTCAAAATCCTTTAAGCTAGGCTTCAACAATACATGAACCAAGAACTTCCAGATGTACAAGCTGGATTTAGAAAAGGCAGAGGAACCAGAGATCAAACTGTCAACATCCATTGGATCACAGAAAAAGCAAGAGAATTCCAGGAAAACATTTACTTCTGCTTCATTGACTGTGCTAAAGCCTTTGACTATGTGGATCACAACAAACTGTGGGATATTCTTAAAGAGGTGGGAATACCAGACCACCTTACATGCCTCCTGAGAAACCTGTATGCAGGTCAAAAAGAAACAGAACTTACATGGGGCAACAGACTGGTTCAAATTTGGGAAAGGAGTTCCTCAGGGCTATGTATAATCACCCTCTTATTTAACTTTTATGCAGAGTACATCATGTGAAATGCTGGGCTGGATGAATCATGAATCAAGACTGCCAAAAGAAATATCAATAACTGCAGATATGCAGATGATACCACCCTTATGGCAGAAAATGAAGAGGAACTAAAGAGCCTCCTGATGAAGGTGAAAGAGGAGAGTGAAAAGGCTGGCTTAAAACTCAACATTCAAAAAACTAAAATCATGGCATCTGTTTCCATAACTTCATGGCAAATAGATGGGGGAACAATGGAAACAGTGACAGATTTTATTTTCTTGAGCTTCAAAATCACTGGGGATTTTGACTGGAGCCATGCAATTAAGATGCTTATTTCTTGGAAGAAAACCTATCACCAACCTAGACAGTATATTAAAAAGCAGAGACATTACTTTGCTGACCAAGGTTCATCCAGTCAAAGCTATGTGTTCTCCCAGTAGTCATGTATGGATCTGAGAGTTGGACCATAAAGAAAGCTGAGTGCCAAAGAATTGATGCTTTCCAACTATGATGTTGGAGGAGACTCTTAAGAATTCCTTGGACTGCAAGGAGATCAAACCAGTCAGTCCTAAAGGAAATCAACCCTGAATATTCATTGGAAGGACTGATGTTAAAGCTGAAGCTCCAATACTTTGGTCATCTAATAGGAAGAGATGACTCATCTGAAAAGAACCTGATGCTTGGAAAGATTGAGGGCAGGAGGAGAAGGGGGTGACAGAACACAAGATGATTGGATGGCATCACCGATTCAATGGTCATGAGTTTGAGCAAACTCCGGGAGATGGTGGAAGGCAAAGAAACCTGGTATACTGCAGTCCATGGGGTTGCAAAGAGACAGACACCACCGGGAGACTGTGAGAGACAACAACTCACCACTATTATTCAATATAATTTTGGAAGTACTAGCCACAGCAATCTGGGAAGCAACAGAAATAAAAGGAATCCAGATTGGAAAATAAGAAATAAAAGTCTCACTGTTTACAGATGACATGATATTATACATAGAAAATCAAAATATGCCACCAGAAAATTACTAGAAATAATCAATGAATTTAGTAAAGTCATAGTGTAGACATAGTAAAGTTATAGGATATACAATTAATATACAGAAATCCCTTGCATTCCTATACACTAACAATGCAAAATCGGAAAGAGAAATTAATGAAACAGTCCTATTCAGCATTGCAACAAAAAGAATGAAATACTTAGGAATAAACCTACTTAAACAGATAAAAGACCTGTTTACAAAAAACGATAAGACACTGATGAAAGAAATCAGACAACCAAACGAATTGAGAGATATACAATGTTCTTGGATTAGAAGAATCAATATTGTGAAAATAACTATACTATCCAAAGCAACCTACGGATCCCACACAATCCCTATCAAACTACACATGGTATTTTCCATAGACTGAACAAAAAATTCACAATTCGTATGGAAACACAGAAGACTTCGAGTAGCCAAAGAAATCTTGAGAAATAAAAATGGAGCTGGAAGAATCAACCTTCCCAACTTCAGACTATTCTACAATGCTACAGTAATCAAGACAGTATGGTATTGACACAAAGACAGAAATATAGATCAATGGAAATAGGATAGAAAGCCTAGAGATAAATCCATGCACTTACTGGTACCTTATATTTGACAAAGGAGGCAAGAATATACAATGGATTAAAGACAGTCTCTTCAATAAGTAGTGCTGGGAAAATTGGACAGCTACATACAAAAAAAAAAAAAAAAAAAGATGAATTAGAATGCTTATAATACCATATACAAAAATAAACTGAAAGTGATTACAGACATAAAATGTAAGACCAGAAACTATAAAACTCTTAGAGGAAAACAGGCAGAACACTCTTTGACATAAATCACAGCAAGGACCCACATCTTAGAATAATGGAAATAAAAACAAAATTATACTAATGGGACCTAATTAAATTTAAAAGCTTTTGCATAGCAAAGGAAACTATAAACAAGATGAAAAGGCAACTCTCAGAATGGGAGGAAGTAATTGCAAATGAAGTAACTGACAAAGAATTATCTCCAAAATATATAAGCGCTCGTGTAGCTCAACACCAGGAAAAAAAAATTAAAAAGGGGCAGAAGACCTAAACAGACATTTCTCCAAAGATGACATACAGATGGCTAATAAACACATGAAAAAATATTCAACATTTCTTATTATTAGAGACATGCAAATAAAAACTACAATGAGGTATTACCTCATACTGGTTAGAATGGTCATCATCAAAAAATATAAACAATAAATGCTGGAGAGGATGTGGCAAAAAGGGAACCCTCTTGCACTGTTGGTGGGATGTGAATTGATATAGCCACTGTGGAGAATGAAACTACCATATGACCCAGCAATGCCACTACTGGGCATAGAACATGAGAAAACCACAATTCTAAATGACATATTTACCCCAATGTTCACTACATTACTATTCACATAGCCAGTACACGGAAGCAACCTAGGTGTCCATGGACAGACACACAGATAAGCTATGGTCAGTCAGTCAGTTCAGTTCAGTCGCTTAGTCATGTCCGACTCTGTGACCCCATGAATCGCAACACGCCAGGCCTCCCTGTCCATCACCAACTCCCGGAATTCACTCAGACTCACATCCATCGAGTCAGTGATGCCATCCAGCTATCCCATCCACTGTCGTCTCCTTCTCCTCCTGCCCCCAATCCCTCCCAGCATCAGAGTCTTTTCCAATGAGTCAACTCTTCGCATGAGGTGGCCAAAGTACTGGAGTTTCAGATTTAGCATCTATCCTTCCAATGAACACCCAGAACTCATCTCCTTCAGGATGGATTGGTTGGATCTCCTTGCAGTCCAAGGGACTCTCAAGCATCTTCTCCAGTACCACAGTTCAAAAGCATCAATTCTTTGGCGCTCAGCTTTCTTCACAGTCTAACTCTCACATCCATACATGACTACTGGGAAAACCATAGCCTTGACTAGATGGACCTTTGTTGGCAAAGTAAAAGCTATGGTACATTTATATAATAGGATATTAATCAGTCATAAAAAAGAAGAAATTTGAGTCAGTCCCAGTGAGATGGATGAACCTGGAGCCTATTATACAGAGTGAAATAAGTAAAAATGAGAAAGAAAAACACTGTATATTTACACATATATATGGAATCTAGAAAAATGATACTGATGAGGCTATTTGCAGGGCTGGAACAGAGATGCAGACATAGAGTATAGCTTGTGGACACAGCAGGGGAAGGAGAGGGTGAGACAAACAGAGAGAGTAGCTTTGAAACATACACATTACCAAATGTAAAATAGAGAGCCAATGGGAACTTTCTGTATGTCACAGGGAGCTCAACCCAGTGCTCTGTGACAACTGGGAGGAGTGGGATGGGGTTGGGGGGTGCGGTGAGGGTGGGAGGAAGGTTCAAGAGGGAGGGTACACATGTATACCTATGGCTGATTCATGTTGATGTAAGCCAGAAATCAACACAACATTATAAAGCAATTATCCTCCAAATTTAAAATTAAGAAAAAAAAATCTTATTTCTAATGTTACATCCTTCAAACTGTTCTCCCTATGAAGAGGAGATCACCAAAGTGATATCTCTCTGAAAACATATTTAATAATCTCATTTCCTCACTTAAACACTCTTCAATAATAGTGACTTACAGGATAAAATCCAAACTATTTTGTAGGGTATCCAAGGCTTTCCAGCTTCATATCATCCCCTTCTTTTTCAATTCCATATCTTCTCCTTCAGAAAGTTTACTTTTGTCCATCTCCAAATGGTCTTGTCGTGCTGTGTGTGCTCAGCTGCAACCCCACAGACTGTAGCCTTCCAGGCTCCCCTGCCCATGCATTTTCTGTATTTCACCATAGTAGCATCTATATTTTATTGCCTTTACTTGTTTTTCTCCTTCATTAGTCTGTGAACTCCACAGAGCAGGAATTATGCCTTCCATCTCTATATTCTCTATGCTTGGTTCCTTGGCTAACAAGCAGTAATTAACAAAGAATATTTTTGAGTAAATTGGCTTCTGGTCCTGATATCTATTTCCCACCTACACTTTTTTCATTGTTAAGCCATGCCGTTGGCCATCCAAGTCCAGGTGATACTCTCAGTCCTCTTTTTACCTAGGTATGGGCACATGAAAACATTCCAAACAATAGAAATGGGTGGAAATGTTAAGTGCAATTATAGTATGAGATTAAATTTCTAAAAATGGAAACTCTTCACTTCCTCTTTCTCCTTGCTGCAGGCTAGACAGCAGTTATGGGGTGATAAGCCAGATTTAACTTTCATAAAAGAGCATCATTCTAGAAAAGGTAGAACAAGTGTCAAGAACTTTGGAAAACTTTATGGACGAATTCCCCATATGCTCTTGACTGTTTTACATAATTTTGGATGTTAGGAAGAAATCTTTTTATTGAGGATTAGCCTATAGTACACACTGAGCAAGTGGGCTTAAAATTCAAAATTCAAAAAATGAAAATCATGGCATCTGGTCACATCACTTCATGGTAAATAGATGGGGAAACAAAGGAAACAGTGACAGACTTTATTTTCTTGGGCTCCAAAATCACTGCAGATGGTGACTACAGCCATGAGATTAAAAGATGCTTTCTCCTTGGAAGTAAAGCTATGACAAATCTGGACAGCATATTAAGAAGCAGAGATGTTACTTTGCCAACAAAATTCCATATAGACAAAGCTATGGCTTTCCCAGTAGTCAAGTATGGATGTGAGAGTTGGACTATAAAGAAGGCTGAGTGCCGAAAAACTGATGCTTTTTAAACTGTGGTGTTGGAGAAGACTCTTGAGAGTCCCTTGGACTCTAAGGAGATCAAACCAATCAATCCTAAAGAAATCAAACCTGAATATTCACTGGCAGGATTGATGATGAAGCTGAAGCTCCAACACTTTGGCCATCTGATGCAAAGAACTGACTCATACCCTGATTCTGTGCAAGACTGAAGGCAGGAAGAGAAGGGGATGACAGAGGATGAGACAGTTGGATGAACTCAATGGACATGACTCTGAGCAAGCTCCGGGAGATGGTGAAGGACAGGAAAGCCTGTTGTGTTGCAGTCCGTGGGGTTGCAAAGAGTTAGACATGACTGAGCAACTGAACGACAACAAGCCTATACTCTAACTGGCATATCCAGGAGTGCGCTCGAGACTTTGTGTTGTTTGTTTCATGGAACTGAACAGAAGTTCATTCTATTTGCTGAGATTAATCATCTGCAAGAAGCGCCCTGCATCCTCTTCTTCAAGGCAACTTCCCCAGGACTGTTCTTTAAAACAGTCATGTACTTAATTTGGGAGATAGGTAGAAAAACATTTACTCTTGAGTTTTCTTTTTTTGCCTTAGTTCTTGCTTATCTAACATTAAAGAGAAAAGTAAAGTCCTTCAGCTAGCAACTCTGCAAGTGACTAGAACTGAATTGTTCTCTAGTAATTTTAAGTTATACTGTATACCCAAGATTTCCTAGAAACCTAACTCAAATGATTTTTTTTTTTTTGAGAATATTCTCACAATGTGACTACAGTGATGCTCTAGTATAACTAACATCCACTTAATCGGCCTGTTGAATTAATGGACATTCTGTTTTCTCTGTAGGCATGATTGCATGCTGAATCTTTGATGATGCCGATGTGCCAATATTTGGGCTGCATTCTTTAGCAAGAGTCACTTATACCTGTTTCTGGAGTCTGGCAGCTCAGAAGGTAAAGAATCTGCCTGCAATGGGGGAGACCCAGGCTTGATCCCCGTTGGGAAGGTCCCCTGGAGAAGGGAATGGCTACTACTCCAATATTCTTCCCTGGAGAATTCCATGGACAAAGGAGCCTGGCAGGCCATAGTCCATGGGGTTGCAAAGAGTCAGGCATAACTGAATGACTGACATTTTCACTTTTCATACCTGTTTCTAAACCTGTGTATGTCAGTTAGCAGCCTGCATGATACACTGGTTAAAGCACCCATTCTGGAGTCAGACTGTTTAAGTCCTGACCTGCTATATGCTAGCTATATGGTCTTGGGAAAGGTACTTCTATTTTGCAGTATTTCCTCATTTACTAAAATGAAGATAATAGTAACTATGTCATTGGGTTCTTTGAAGACTGCTTGTGTAAATGTAAATAAACCTCTTAGAACAGTATAAAGGAATTTACTATGAAAAACTGGCAATAAGTAAAATCAACTAACTGTAATCATGTAATTTAGTTAACTATTGTATAAACTGATGAAATTTGATTATGCAAAGAAGTTTTTACATCTGTAGAAGGTAAGTCAAATCCTTTGAAATCATTCCAAAGAAATAAATATCACACATACACACACACACATACCAGTGTGTGATTAGGGAATTATAACAGTTTTGCAAAAAAAAATTCATGATATCCCATAAGTATTCTTCATTCATATTGCTTTGTAATTAATATTAAATAACTCATAGAAAATTAGCATACATGTTTTTTGTACAAAAAAGGCAATGTGGAATCCCACTCTGTGGAGTCATAACCAAAGAAAAGTCCTTGATCCCCCTGAAAAGAATCAATGAATGAATGCTCATTAATATGTTTTATGTTGTAGCAAAGTTTTCAGGTCTGTATAGAGTTCTTTATAAGAATTTTACCCTGTTAAACAAATAGTTATCAATCAACTAAGTACTAGTTAGTGATTCTATGTTGCTCTTACCCTAAAATGACTCAGTCTTATTCTCATTATTCAATCAGTTCCTATTACCTTACCCCAGGTCATTTCTATTGCTTCACCTAGATAAAAAAGGGAAGAATCCTTCCCCCAAATTTTGTTTAAAAAGTCAGTATTTTCTTTTTTTAGTAGTTAGGTTCCTAATATGAAAAGGATGGTAGTTCTAGCGATTAAATCATTAATAACACAACAACAAAAATGGAGTAGATAAGATCTGAATTTATTCAGGCATACTAAATGGCCTGCTGAGCACTCCAAATCTCTACTTAAATATTAAAATTCAAAATTAATTTCTTTTACATGAAGGACAGAAAAAAAATTTCATAAAGTTCAAAAAAGACTTTAGTCTTTTTGACAATTTTAAGAGTTCATACTAATTATTTTAAAACAGTTTTGTCCATTTAACATATTAATATTTACAAAGGAGTTCTCTTATACTAATCTCAGAAAAAATATGTTAAAGTACATGGGACTTGATTTAAAACTTAACATTTAAAATTTCTCCTAGTTTTGTTAGATTAGTGGGTACAAATAGGTGAAAGAGAAACCATCCCATCTATAAGGCATCCTTTCTCTTGTTCATTCTGTTAGTATAATTTCTTGCTCCATGCATAGGACAGACTATGTGCTTATCCAATACTTATATATATAAAGGAATGATTGAATCAATCAATTAATAAATGAAGATGTGGTCACTGCTCTAACAGAGGTTACCATTTAGGAAAAAATATGTAAATACAGATAAGAAGACTATTAAAAAACAATTTGATCATAAATGCTATCTAACTAAAGAAAAATGCCAGGGTATTTTCAATCAACATGAAATATTTTGGAAAAAGTAACTAAGGGAGACCAAAGATTTCCTCACTGATGTCCTATAAAATAGACTCTGTCATCAATTCATTATAATTGAGTTTCACTAAAATAAATGGTTACCAGACAAAGAACATTCTTCAGAGATAAATGGCAAGCATATTTTCAATATTTTTAATATATTAAAGTAATTTTTTCATGTTGTCATTACTGAAAATTCTAAATTGAATTTAATGCACGTGAACCCATTTTCATTTAAAAAAAAATTAACATCAGATATCTAAATATTCAGATATCTACATAATTAAAACATACATTGTTGTTGTTCAGTTGCTAAGTCATGTCTGAGTCTTTGCAACGCCATGAACTGCAGCACAGTGAACTGGCTTCCCTGTCCTTCACTTTCTCCTGGAGTTTGCTCAAATTCATGTCCATTGAGTTGGTGATGCTGACTAACCATCTCATCCTCTGTTGCCCTCTTCTCCTTTTGCCTTCAGTCATTCCCAGCAACAGGGTCTTTTCCAGTGAGTCAGCTCTTCACATCAGGTGGCCAAAGTATTGGAGCTTCAGCTTCATCATCAGACCTTTCAATGAATATTAAGGGTTGATTTCCTTTAGAACTGACTGGTTTGATCTCCTTGCCGTCCGAGGGACTCTCAAGAATCTTCTCTGGGACAACTGGAAAGCATCAATTTTTTGGCACTCAGCCTTCTTTATGGTCCAGCTCTCACATCTGTAAAAACCTTTGTCAGCAAAGCGATGTCTTTGGTTTTTAATAATGCCGTCTAGATTTGTCACAGCATCCAAGGAGCAAGCATCGTTTAAAACATACATAATAATATCTAGTATTTGGTAGGTTAAAGAAGGATTAGGTTTAAAGTTTTGGTGCTGCAGATTGCCTATCTTTCATTAATGTTATTTGATTATGCAAAATCATAAGCTTTATCAAAAAATTTCCTTCAGAATCAAATTTTGCAATGATCTTTTGGTCTTCAATTGGTTTTGGATGATTTCCAGAATAACTACTGGAAAAGTGGTTTTAGATACTCTAGTGCTGATGCATACATCAGTAACATTCATTTCCCGTGTGTTTCAAATGATGAAGGCAACCAAACAGGCAATTAGTTTCGAATAAGGAGAGGTCTGTTTGACATCTGCCCTGATTTTTTTTTTTTTGCTTATTTAGATTCAGTTTGAAATTAGTTAGAGACACTCTAAGCATAGAATAATTGCACTTTTAATAAGCCAGAACCTCCTGCTTCACTGAAAAGAGCAAACTGTCTTTTATTACAGTTTATAGTTTTTTTAAATTTCAGTGAAAGATAGTAGATTGTACACTGGTCTTTAGTTTAACTCCTTTCTTATAGGTAATGATGGTGTTTTTAAAAGGTTATAATTTGTAAAATGACAGATCTCATACATAGTTCTAAGTTTTCAAAGAAAAATTTTCTCCTATACTATTTATAAGATCAAAACTGACCTTCAAATTTAAATTTTACATCACATATTTTCTAAGTTTCAATATGTTAAGTTATTCATAGACAGTGATAGGTATAGAGCTATAACATCATATCAAAATTTACCTGGAAATTTTGTGGTTTATGACAATCCCAGGCAGATTTCTGAATCAATGGTGAGGATGTGTGAGTGTGTGGTCAAAATTCATCCAATTTTTGGCAAAGCCAAAATATCAGAAACAAAACAATTGTGTTAGATACTTCTGTAAGGAGAAAAGGAAGTTTTTGACGATGGCCTTTTAAAAATTATTTTAAGCTTTCGAGAGTAGTTATATATTTTTAAAATAAGCTTTCCAGCCAGAACTGAAGAAAGATGCTATTATACATGCACAAGCATAATGATTGTGCTTTCCCCGAGCTTTAAAGCCTAATACAGTTAGTTTGAAATATATTTTTTTTTAGTTATGTTTCTTGCTGGGGCTCTACAAGGTTTATTGCTCCACTACGTGAAACAATGTGTATTAGCGATAAGAGCAGGTTTTATAAACTTATTTTTCTTCAGAATAGTAGTGGGTAAATAAGAGCAGTTCCCAAGGTCTACTTGGGATAGTTTTAATACTGAAAGTTTGCTGCTATGAGCTGTGTATGACACAAGGATTTATGGCCTCTGGAGGAGAGGAACTAATCCAGGGCCAGGGACAAGGCTTGATCGCTCAGAGCTTTTTGTGAAAAAAGTTTTATTAAAGCATAAAAGAGATAGAGAAAGCTTCTGACACAGACATCAGAAGGGGACAGAAAGAATGCCTCCTTGCTAGTTTTTAAAAAGGAGTTATATACTTATTATCAAAGCTGCTTATTAGGGAATGGAAACACCTCAAAACCGAGGGAGTTGCACCAGGCCCCTCACCCACACCATGCATTCTGAGAGCACTGGGACCAGGTGAGTCATCCAGGCGATCAAACAATTGACATGAAACAAATGACATCTTGAAGAAAGGCAGATTTTCAAGAAAATACAGTTCATTAAGGAATAAAGGCAGATATTTCTATAAGAAAAATGCATCCCTTAGCTCCAAGTTTGAGAAAGTTAAGTTCAGGTGGAGCCAGGTGTCACCATGACAACACAGGATTAAAGGGAAAAGAAAAGAGAAAAAAAAAAAAGTCTGCCACTGCAGTTTTATTTCCTCCTGCCACTTGGGGACCTCTGGCCTCCCTCCTGAGGCTATTAACACTCTCAATACCAAGCATTTGAATAGATCTCTATCATGGATTCTAAGCATAAAATATACTCAAATAAAAAATCTATTGTCTGATTCTTATAATAAATACCCCACTTGCAATGATAGTTGGCTTGTGTCAAGACACTCTGATGCGGTTCCCAAGGCTGCTGAGCTCACAAAATTAATTTCAGAATCTCTGCCTAAGACATATTTAAGGCAGTTCAGGAAAGAATAACTGATTGAGAAACTGTATGATGAGTTCAAGACCTTTATTAGTTATCAGTACCAGTTATTTGTCCTAAGAAGATACTTTTGGAATAACTGTAATGTTATATAAGAATATGGTATTACTCTGTTTTGGAGAATCTTTAAGTAACCATCATGTCCAAATAAATGAGAATGCTCATACTTAGCTTTGATTCCTCTTTTCTCATTAGCTGTAACCAAATAATTCTATTACTTTTACTTCATATTTTTCTATACTAAACTCCCTTTTTAAATTTCCAGTGTCTCAATTCAAGCCTACTGTATAAGTTTTGCAGAAGTTATTTTTCCAATAGCTTCCTATCATTTCTTTTTTTCAAATATGTCAGTCTATTCCATGCTCTGTTACCAGAATAATAAAAAAATAAGTTATCATGGTGAAGAAGGAATTCATAGGGCCTGGACTCCATCTTAGGCCTGTTCATGCTGATCATGCTCGGCCACCTTTCCAATGGACTCTGAACTCTGTGTTTAGTGCCTATGAAAACAACAGAAGGATAAGACCCCCACCAGACAGGGGAACCTTGAAGATCGTATCTAGGTTACTCATCGCCTAAGAGAAAACATACACTAATCACCCCTTCCTCCAGACAGGCCATAAATTTTTCTGTATCTATCGGAGTGTAACCTCAGGTTTATCGATTATTGGCTAACTGTTTGACTGTTGAGCACATGAGCACATAGCACGTGAATGATGGGGTTATTGGGGTTTTATTTTCCTTGGTTTATGTAAGTCTTAAGGAATTTGGAGTGGTGGGTTCAGACACGTACACATGGGGTATAAAAGATTTTCACAAATGCTGGTTGGGGTCCTTGGCTAAGAGGAGACTCTGCCTTAGGCCCACCAGTGTAATAAACTGCACTCCACTATCTGCATTGTCCTTCTTAGTGAGTTTGTTTCCTGGAACGTGTGGCTACAACAATGGGATTGTCACAGTCAAAAATTTTGAGAGTTCTATAGTAATGATTCATATCATGCTTTTGGAGAAAAATATAATGAATTTAATGTTAACTTTGTGAGTATTTAAACTCCCTACACTGGAGACTTCTGGTTTCAACTACAAAAGGTAAAGACCTTATTACAACAAGAAAACAGCTGAATTAGCCAAAAGTTAACTATTTCCCTTGGACCCCCCACAAAACTGAGATCACAAGGCTAGCCACCCACAGGAAGTATGGAAAGACAGTCAAACCCAGAAGGCCATGGTTGAGATATGCTTTCCTGGATGGAGCAGAGGCTTCTGGAGAAATTAACTGAGAGTGGCACTTAAATGGTAACTGAGACAAACTGCCAAAGGCTGAGTGTGGACTAGCACTTAATGACCACAGCCTTAGACTCTATGCTTTTGTGTGTTTTAACTCCAACAACCCTACCGGGCTCTCACTGTGAAGATCTGATTTAGATCCCCTGGTAACTCTGGCAGAGGGAAGGGGAAAGTAACCAATGGAACTAGACCTAGGAGAAGGGGATGAGATACTTGGATGGTATCATCAACTAAATGGACATGAGTTTGAGCAAACTCCGGGAGATAGTGAAGGACAGGGAAACCTGGCATGCTGCAGTCCATGGGGTTGCAAAGAGAGAAGACTGAGATACTGAACAACATCCTAGAGCATTCTCCATAACAAAAGCGGGCTGTCAGGGCTATCAGACCCTTGTTTCACCTTAAGGAAGTGAAAGTGAAGTAAAACTGAAGTGAAAGTGAAAGTCGCTCAGGTGTGTCCGACTCTTTGTGAACACACGGACTATAAAGTCCATGGAATCCTCCAGGCCAGAATACTACAGTGGGTGGCCCTTCCCTTCTCTATGGGATCTTCCCAACACAGGGATGGAACCCAGGTTTCCCGCATTGCAAGAGGATTCTTTACCAGCTGAGCCACAAGGAAAGGGGCAGCTATTTTCCTGATTCCATCCCTCGCTAGGCTTCCTGTCTCACCAAGGTGGGGAGAAGTTATCCAACTCTTGTGAAGGATGCAGTGCAGAGATACAGGTCTCCTGAAAGACTGATTTTAATTAAAAAAGACTGTGAAATGAAAAGATTTCCTTACATATTAATAAACAAAAAATATCACAGCCATCAGCGAATTTTGGCCTCCAAATATGAATCAGTTCAGTTCAGTTCAGTCGTGTCCGACTTTGTGACCCCATGAATTGCAGCACACCAGGCCTCCCTGTCCATCACCAACTCCCGGAGTTCACTCAAATATGAATGAGGGCTCCCAAAACTGATCCAGGGGATGCTGCCACACTCCAAAGTAACTGTGGAAGTGCTGTGAACATGCAAGGAGCCAAGTGAACAAGGAAACAGGATTGCACAGATAGCAGAGGCACATATGGAAGGAATGAATTCCTTGAGCCCAGAGGCTTGCACCTTCCCATACACAGCATGCTAAACTCATAACTCGATAGCTTATCTTTGATGTTCAGACTGCCTGCTCCTTTTGTTGCAAACTTATATATAGCCTGACTTCCCCTCCTGTCCTCCTTGTAGCAGTTTTCTCAAAGCTACTGAGATGCTGTCTCCTGGGCTCAGAGTACTAAACATTCCAACCAAATAAAATAACTTTATTTTCAGGTTGTATTTTTTAGTTGACAAGAACATAGGAAGCTTTCCTATTTCCACATCTTACCACTGTCTTAGCAGGGCTCCAGCTAATTATACCTTGGATTACAGCTGAAAAAACTGCTGAATAGAGACTATCTAAATAGAAGTTCTTAACAAGGATCTAAAAGTGATAGGAGAAACAGAAACAAGGAAACTAGAGGAATTTCAAGCTTATGGCACCTACAGTACCTAAACATAGCCCAATCCCTAGCTAAGTTAACAGAAATCCTCAAACTAAAGGCCTATTTATCCCTGTTCCTATTATCCAATACATCATGTCCATCATTCAACAAAAAGTTACAAGTCATGCAAGAAGGCAAAGCATGGTCTGAAGAGACAAAGCAATGATCAGAACCAGGATTAGATATGTCACAAATATTGGAATGATTAGATGGTAAAAAATTTAAAATGACTATGATTAATATATTAAAAGTTTCCATGGAAAATGTAAACAACAAAAAGGCTGAGTAATGTGAACAGAGAAATAGAAACTAGAAACTCTAAGCATGAATTTTTAAATGCTAGAAATAAAAAATGCAGTAATTAAAATTAAGAATATCTTTGCTAATTTTATCAGGAAACTGGACACAAATGAGGAAAGCATCGATAAGCCTGAAGATAGATCCACAAGAAGTCAGTAAACTGAAACGCAAAGAGAAAAACCTCCCAGAACATTCAAGAGCTATGAGTCAACTTAAAACAACATTGTGAAAAAAGCCCAACAGAAAAAAGATCATCTTAACTATGGAGAAATAGGAATAACAGCAAATTTCTCAACAGAAACTATGTGAGCAAGAAGAGAAAGGAATAAAATATTTAAAATATTGAAAGAAAAAAAAAACTCGGCAATTCAGGAGTCTAATCTAGTGACATTATTCATCAAAAGTGCAGGATATTAAAGACTTTCTGAGACAAAAACAACAGGGAGTTTACTGCCACTGAACCACGGTCAATAAAATATAAATTTTCTAAATATATTAGATTGTCACAGTGGAAAAAAGAACAACAAATATATTGTCTACAAGAAACTCACTTTATAAAGACTCAGGTTTAAAGTAAAGAGATGGGAGGGTGATATATTAATGTGAAACAGAGCTGGAGAAGCTACGCTCCTTTCAGACAAAACACTTCAGAACGGGAAATGTATTAGGGATAAAGAAGGGCATTTCATAATGATAAGAGTTAATTCTCAAAGAAGAAAACAATCCGTAACAGCGTGCACCAAAATTTCCCAAGCCTGGTCCCAAATATGTAAAGCAGGAAAATGAGTGTTAGTTGCTCAGTTGTGTCTAATTCTTTGAAAATCCATGGATTGTAGCCCGCCAGGCTCCTCTGTCCATGGAATTCTCTAGGCAAGAATACTGGAATGGGCTGACATGCCCTTCTCCAGGGAAGATCCCAGGGATCAAAGCTAGGTCTCCTGCATTGCAGGCAGATTCTTTACCATCTGAACTACTAGGGAAGGGCATGTGAAGTATGAAACACCCATTAAAGAACTCTGTAACATTAGGAAATTGATATCTGGTCCCACTTTCACTTCCACTCTCAATTACTACTGCTCTTCCCCAAGCCTACCTCTTGCAGCCATGCCGATTGCCAGTAGTTTCATGAATATACCCACATACTTGTTCAGGCATTCACTTTTCACCTATACAGGTGTCTTTCCATTTCCACAGGGGATTGGTTCTAGGAGCCACACTGTATACCAAAATCCAGGTACGCTCAAGTTCTTTGTATAAATTAGCTACAGTGCAATGAATACAGTTGACCATTGTGAAATGAAATATTTTCTGTCCTATCAGTAAATAAGGATGACAGGGTCATCAGAAATGACAGCCCTCCAATATGATCCCTAAGGATACTCAGGAAGGAGAAGAATACCTGCAATTTGGCAGCCATCAGACTGCAGCCACCCCCTACAGTGAGCCTCAAGGGAGCTCAGGATGTGAGAAAACACAGGATACTGGCCCAGGATAGCTGATACACATATGAAGGGAAGGATTTCAGTGAGCCCATACTCTTTATCTTCCCATATACAGAAAAGTGCTAAACTTGTGATATCTTAACTTGAGATATCTGGTTTTCTCTAATTAACAATACTCTCTTGATGTTCAGATTACCTGTCCTTTGTTGCAAACCTTGTATATAACCTTGTATATAACCTCCCCTTGTCTCCTAGGAGCAGTTTTCTCAGGGTTACTTGATTGAAGTCCTAAAATTTCCCACTGAATAAAACATAACTTAACTTTGAGGTTGTGACTATTTTTAAAGTTGAGACCCTCCATATCTGCCAGCTTGGCACCACTGTATACTTATTGAAAGATCATGCACAGTGGGTCAATTTCTTCTGTAATTTCTTCTGAGTGATCCTCCCTGTCACCAAACTCAACCTGTCAACGTCACAAAATCTTCACAAACTTGCAAGAAATTGATACATATTAATTGCTGTTCTTTCTCATTGTTTCCATATAAATTGTAGTTAGTTTTAATAGAATTTTTCAAGAATTTAAAATTTTCCAAGGAATTTTTCAAAAATTTAATAGAATATTTCATAACACTAACGATAATTCCTATCTTTTCCTCCTTTTGTATGGGAGTTCCTGATAAAAAGGGACTGCGTAGTATATTTTATCATTTGCACTTAGCAAAACAATTGGAACAGGACAAGGCTTAATAATGAAAGCACACCAGATTATTGATCATTCCTACAAACAATGAATATACATTTTTCATATCTTTGCATGGGTAATTTTTCTCTAAATCTTTGTTCGTAATTATTCAGAGCTGATTTTGGAATATCTTTTGTTCCACTAATCTGTTTGTTCATTTTGTTATGCCCACACCACAGACTTGGTTTCAGGAGCTTTATGGTAAATCTTGAAGTCAAGAAATATAAATCCTCAAATTTCCCTTTTTATTTTCTTTCAATAATATTTGACTTTTCTATCTAGATTCTTTGCAGTTCCATGTATATATTTTTAGTCCTAGTTTATCAGTAATCACAGAAGAGTCTAACAGGATATTGATTAAAATTGGTTATCTTTAATTAGAGAAAATTGATATCTTTACAATATTCATGTAGGTCCTCTAAAATTTCTGTCATAGTTTTGTAGTTTTCAGAGTAGTTTTCAGGTTTCATTATATACATCCCTAGGTGTTTTATCTTTTATGATATTGTAAATGGCATTGATTTTTAAATTTTATTTTCCAATTGTTTGCTGCCACTGTGTAGAATATAATTGATTTTTATACTGATCTCTAATCCTAAGACCTTGCTGAATTCCCTATTACACCTAGGATATATTTTATTGTGTATGAAAAAAAAGTTACATTTTTTCTTCCTCCCTCCTCCTCTCTCCCTCCCTTTTTCCTTGGACTAAGACCTCCTCTCCAAAAACACAGTGGATGTACAAAGTGGATTACTAAGTACTAATACAGTATATTCTTGCCACTTTTTAATTTCTTCTGCTTCTGTTAGGTAAAGTTTCTATCCTTTATCATGCCCATCCTTCCATGAAATGTTGCCTTAATATCTCCAATTTTCTTGAGATTTTTAGTCTTTCCTCTTCTCTTGTTTTTCTCTATTTGTTTGTATTGTTCACTTAAGGCTTTCTTATCTCTCCTTGCTATTCTCTGAAACTCTGCATCCAGTTGGGTATATCTCCTTTTTTCCTTTGTCGTTCACTTCTCTTCTTTCCTCAGCTGTTTGTAAAGCCTCCTCAGACAACCACTTTGCCTTGTTGCATTTATTTTTTCTTTGGGATGGTTTTGGTCACCACCTTCTGTATGATATTATGAACCTCTGTCCACAGTTCTTCAGGTTCTCTGTCTACCAGAGTTAATCCCTTGAATCTATTTGTCACATATACTGTATAGTCATAAGGGATTTGATTTAGATCATACCTGAATTGCCTAGTGGTTTTCCCTACTTTCTTCAATTTAAGTCTGAATTTTATAATACGGAGTTGATGACCTGAACCAAATTCAGCCCCAGGTCTTATTTTTGCTAACTGTACAGAGAGCTTCTCTATCTTTGGCTGACAGAACATAATTATCTGATTTTGGTATTGACATGTGGTGATGTCCAAATGTAGAGTCATCTCTTGGGTTGTTGGAAAAGGGTATCTGCTATGACCATTGTGTTCTCTTGACAAAACTCTATTAGCCTTTGACTTTTTCATTTTGAACTTCAAGGAAAAACTTGTCTGTTATTCTGGGTATCTCTTGACTTCCTACATTTGCATTCCGATCCCTTATAATGAAAAGGACATCTTTTTTTTTTTTTTTTGGTGTTAGTTCTAGAAGGTCTTGTATGTCTTCATATAACTGGTCAAGCTCAGCTTCTTCAACATCAATGGTTGGGACATAGATTTGGATTACAGTGATGCTTAGTGGTTTGCCTTAGAAACAAACTGAGATCATTCTATCATTTTTGAGGTTGTACCCAAGTATAGCATTTCAGACTCTTTTATTGACAATGAGGGCTACTCCATTTCTTCTAAGATATTCTTGCCCACAGTAGTATAGTAGTCACTGGAATTAAATTTACCCATTCCCATCTATTTTAGTTCATTGATTCCTAGGATATCTATGTTCAATTCTGCCATTTCCTGCTTGACCACATCCAGTTTACCTTAATTCATGGACCTAACATTCCAGGTTTTTATGCAATATTATTCTTTACAGCATCAGACTTTACTTTCACTACCAGATGCATCCACAACTGAGCACTATTTTCACTTTGGCCCAGTTGCTTCTCTCTTTCCATTAACTGTCCTCCACTCATCCCCATATTGGACATCTTCTGACCTGGCTTATCTTCCAGTGTCTTAACTTGTCTTTTCATACTGTTCATCAGGTTCTTGTGGCAAGTATACTGGAGGGGTTTGACAAGGCTGTGACCCCTTAAGGGGAAAACAGTTGTTAGAAATTTTCAAATAGGTAATAAGTTATTTCTATAAATGTAAGTTATTTCTCTTTGCACTCTCAACTTCACTGCCTTTATCTCAGTGAAATTGGGAAGGAGTGGGATCAGGAAGATTGTTATACCAGCATTTGAAATTTCTTAGACTATAGTCATTTCTCCTTGCTCAACAACTGCCAATATCTTGCCAAACTATTCCCCCATGAATACAGTGTCTGGATCATTAGCAGGTATTTCTAAACCTAGACATAGTGTCTCCCCAGAAGTTGATGAAGGAAGCTCCTGATTGCTCAAGGAGCTCTCTGTGGAGATCAGTTTATTAAAGCTTTCTTGAATCCACTACTACTCTTCAATATTCCTACAGATGAATATGGTTTTCATGTTTTCTAGATTTTTCTTGGTGTTACCACAAAGATAAAGTTCTTCGTTTCTTTATATTTAGAAGCAGAACTATGGAATAATGTACAGCTGGGTTACCCTGATGTTGGTTTTTCAGCTGTGACCTTCGTAGACTCTCCAGATCCTCACCATAAAGGAATAAATATCCTTCTAGACACATCTTACTCAACTGCTGGGGTCCATCCCTGGTGGATCCAGGGAATTCGAAGCAGGGACGGAGTTGGAGTCTGGGAAAGGACTATTAATTAGAAATATAAAGAGATTAAGAATAAATAGTGTAGTAGGAAAATTAGTGGAGAAAAGAGGCTGAATAACTTGGTTTACGCGGAAAACTAATAAAACCTCCAGACAAGAGGTTTGCACCATCTATGTTAGGCCACTGGTACCCACTTGAATAGCGTAGGGTGCCCCGCCTTGGGCTCCCTCTCGTGTGGATCTTAGAAGCCAGGGCAAGTAAGTAGATTTGGTGAGCCTCCGTGCTCCAGATGGGAATTCAGCCAGAAAAGGGGAGAAAAGAACGACATAGGGGAGCCCAGCATCGGTGCAAGACTCACAACTTTATTTTCAAAATCAGCTTATATACCCCAAGTTGTACATAAAGAAATAATGGAATATGCAGAGTTATGCAGGGGCAGCAGTCCCGACCCTCATTGAGACCAGGCTTTCTTTTTGCATACCTTCCCGTATACAAAAGGTCTCAGGTGGTTTACATTAGCTTCTGGCCAAGAGGCCTGTTAACATTTTTATGGCTCTCTTCCTAGATAAATGTCTATCAACCAGAAAAACTCTTTTTCCCTAGAAGAGTTTTTTCTTTACTCTGCATCACCCTCAAAGTACTAAATAAAGTTACATTTCTGTAGAACAAAGGTGCAGTGGGTTATAACAAAGAAAGTACTTAACTCAAAGATCTAATGTTGCTAATACCAGGTCTACTACCTGTTTTTTCTATATACCAACTATGCTACTGCTAAGTCACTTCAGTCGTGTCTGACTCTGTGTGACCCCACAGATGGCAGCCCACCAGGCTACCCCGTCCCTGGGATTCTCCAGGCAAGAACACTGGAGTGGGTTGCCATTTCCCTCTTCAATGCAGGAAAGTGAAAAGTGAAAGTGAAGTTGCTCAGTCGTGTCCTGCCCTCAGTGAACCCATGGACTGCAGCCTTCCAGGCTGCCCCGTCCATGGGATTTTCTAGGCAAGAGTACTGGAGTGGGTTGCTGCTGGCTCTACAAATAAAAGATGAAAATATGGCAGCAAGTATTGGCTCAACAAATGAAACCTTTAATCAGTCCTATTCTAATGATTTTGACTCCTCAGAAGCCCCTACATTCCTAGGATATTTTATTCTTCCTGTGCCTCTTGTAGTTGGGAGGCCGCAAACAATCACATGCGCAGCTGTAAGAGTCCGGCAGGCAGGCTAGAAAACCATCAGAGGGGTTTTTGGATTGAAACACTCTTATTATGCCCAGGAGATTAATTTATTATCTAAAAGCTCTAAATTAACTTTTTCCTAGAAAAAGGTGGTGGGGGACAGCCCCCTGTTAATGTCAGAAGAGTAGGTGGAAAGCATAACACAGTAAAGCAGGCAAACTCTGGTTTTTGGGGGTAGATGTCCAGGAAAATCCAGGGGAACCCCTGAGGCCTGACTCACCTTGCCCATCAGGCCTCTCCACATGACCTTGTCATGGGTGGAATCTCCTGTGCTGGCTCCCAGCTCTCAACAATACTTCGTAGAGAGTACTCCTTGTGGAAAGTAGTCTTCATTTTTAATAGAATCATATTACACAGTGTGAATCTATCCTAATTCATTTAATCATTCTCTTAAGTGAAGTGCAATCACTTTGCTTTTATGTATTTACAACTACAAACAATGCCATGAAAAATATTGTGTGTTTATTTTTAGATACTGATGCATTTCTATGATAGAGAATACTAAAATAGTGACTGCTAATTATCTATGAAGTAATTTAAATAGATGTTGCTAGATTTATTTTTCAGCAGTAATAATTTATCAGTTCAATTCAATCGTTCAGTCGTGTCTGATTCTTTGTGACCCCATGGACTGCAGCACACCAGACTTCCCTGTCCATCACCAACTCCCAGAGTTTACTCAAATTAATGTCCATTGAATCGGTGATGCTGTCCAACCATCTCATCCTCTGTTGTCCCCTTTTCCTCCTTTCAATTTTTCCTAGCATCAGGGTCTTTTCAAATGAGTTAGTTCTTCACATCAGGAGATCAAAGTATTGGAGTTTCAGCTTCAACATCAGCCCTTCCAATGAATATTCAGGACTGATTTCCTTTAGGATAGACTGGTTTGATATCCTTGCAGTCCAAGAGACTCTGAAGTGTCTTCTCCAACACCACATTTCAAAAGCATTTATTCTTCAGCGCTCACCTTTCTTTAGAGTCCAACTCTCAAATCCATACATGACTACTGGAAAAACCATAGCTCTGACTAGATGGACTTTTGTTGGCAAAGTAATGTATCTGCTTTTTAAGATGCTGTCTAGGTTGGTCATAGCTTTTCTCCCAAGGAGTAAGCGTCTTTTAATTTCATGGCTGCAATCACCATCTGGAGTGATTTTGGAGTCCCTCAAAAAAAAGTCCGTCACTGTTTCCCTTGTTTCCCATCTATCTGCCATGAAGTGATGGGACCAGATGCCATGATCTTAGTTTTCTGAGTGCTGAGTTTTAAATCAACTTTTTCACTCTCCTCTTTCACTTTCTTCAAGAGGCTCTTCAGTTCTTCACTTTCTGCCATAAGGGTGGTGTCATCTGCATATCTAGGTTATTGATATTTCTCCTGGCAATCTTGATTCCAGTTTGTGCTTCATCCAGTCCATCATTTTTCATTATGTACTTTGCATATAAAAGTTAAATAAGCAGGGTGACAATATACAGCCTGATGTACTCCTTTCCTGATTTGGAAAATAATGTATATATTCACTCATTATGTGAAGTCTATTTTATCCAATCCAACAATAGAGGCATTATCCTTTTTATATAACTCTCATTATTTTGGTGTGTGTATATTACTGCTCATAGCTAATATTTTATTGTGTACATTCCTGACTACAAGAAAATTTTGAGCATTTGAAACTAGGGTCACAAGGGTGGCTCAGCATCTGCAAAATCAATGTGATGATTAATGGGATCAGACAAAAAGCAGAAATGGAATTACCACATTTCCCTGGCTGATGAATATCAAGATATATCACTTAGAACAATAACCATTTGGTGGGTGAAAAAGATGATGAAGTAGAAGATCCTCAGGCTTATCTCCTTTCATAAGCACACACAAAAAAACACAACTGACTCCTGATTGGCTATTGGTAAAAAAAAAAAAGTAGAATCTGTCAAAAGTGATAGTATACATACAAGGACACAAAGAAATAACATCAATATGATAGGAAGGGTGCACACGTAATATAATCTAATCCCATATCCCCTAAGTGGAAAATCTACAAAATGGAGAATAATTATATCTCAGAAGATCTCCCACAAAATGTGAGAGTTCTGAGCCCCATGTCAGGCTCCTGGCCTCAGGGTCTGACCCTGGGAGAATCCCTCCAAAGCATTTGGCTTCAATGGCTAATAGGATTTGACTGCAGGAGTTCTACAGGACTTGGGGAAGCAAAGACTCCACTCTTGGTGGGTACACAGAAGGTCTCACATCTACCAGGACCCAAGGTAAAAGCAATGACTGCATAAAAACCTGGGCTGGACCTACCTATGGGTCTTGGAGGGTCTCATAGAGAAATTTGGTGTGGTTGTGGTTCTCTCAGGGAACAGGGATATTAGCTATGGAGTTTTGGGGGAGTGTTCAGCTATATGAACTCTCCAGGAAGCAGAGATATTGCTTGGGCCAGCAGCACCAAGACCTGGCTGGACCCAACAGCCTGTTAGCCCCAGTACTGGGATATCTCAGGTCCAACAACAAAAAAGGCAAGAACACAGTCCTGCCTGGTCAGCATCCAGGCTGCATAATGATATCCTTAGCCCAAAGGCACCTCCAGACATACACCTTGAGAGAGTCCTGCCCAGAGAGGGCTGAGACTCAGTTCCACCCACCAGTGGACAGGCACCATTCTTCCCCCCAGGAAGCCTGCATAAGCCTCTAGACCAGCCTCACACATCAGAGGGCAGACACCAGAAGCAAGAATACTATTAATACAATCTAGCAGCCTCTGGAACTAAGTCTGCAAATACAGAAATTTAGACAAAATGAGACAGCAGAGGAATGTGTTCCAGATGAAGGAACAAGATAAAAGCTCAGGAGAACAACTAAGTGAAGTGGAGACAGGCAGTCTACCAGAGAAAAACTTCACAGAAATGATCATGAAGATTACCCAATGTTTCAAAAAAAGAATGGGCGTAGTGTGTGAGAAATTGCAAGAAATTTTCAAAGAAGAATTAGAAAACATTGTTAGAAAATATAAATAACAAGCAAGCAGAGTTAAGAATATAATAACTGAAATGAAAGATACAATAGAAGGAATTAATAAAATAAATGAAGCAGAAGACTGGGTAATTTAACTGGAAAAAAGAATTGGGGAAATCACTGCCATGAAACAGAATAAAGAAAGAAGAATGAAAAGAAATGAAGGCAGTCTGAGAGACCTCTGGGACACCAGTCAATGTGTCAACATTTGCAACATAGGGGTCCCAGAAGGAGAGAGAGATGAGGGGCCTTAGAAAATATTTGAAGAGCTAATAGCTGAAAAATTCATGGGAAAGGAAACAGTCACCCAAGTACAGGAAGTGCAGAAAGTCCCATACAGGATTAAAAAAGGAGGAACACACTAAGAAAAATATTAATCAAATGGAAACAAAAATAATTTCAAAGAAAAAATATTAAAAGCAGCAAGAGAAAAGCAATAAATAGCATACAAAAGAATCCCCATATGATTTTCTGCTGATTTTTCAGCAGAAACTCTGAAGGCCAGAGGCAGTGGCATGGTATGTTTAAACTGATTAAAGGAAAAAGAACATACAACCAACAAAACTATACTCAGTGAAGGCTCGTATTAAGATTTGACAGAGAAATAAAAATCTTTACAGACAAGTAGAAGCTAAAAGAAATCAGGGCTACCAAGCCAGTTTTACAACAAATGCTAAAGGAACTTCTCTAGGTGGAAAAGAAAAGGCCACAACTAGAAGAAAATTACAAAATGGGGAAAGTCAGTGGTAAGGACAAACACACAGTAAAGGGAAGAAATCATCCACATATATATATGATATAAACATCAGTATTTTTCAGAGTAGTAGTGTACCAAGGCAAAATATTTAAAATACAGTAGAAACGAAGAGATCAGTGTTGATCAGCATAGATCAATAATGTATTTATATAGACTGCTACATCAAAACCTCATGGTAACTACAGAAATCTGAAATTTTACATTAGAAATTGTAGATTCTTTTCCCATAAAATCAGAAAACTGAAAATCTACATTAAATACATACACAGAAAAAAAAATAGGAATTGAAACACAACACTAAAGTTAGTTATCAAATCACAAGAGAAAAAAAGAGAAAGGAAAGAAGTAAGACCTATGAGAAAATCCAAAACATCAAACAAAATGGCAATAAGAACATACATATCAATAATTACCTTAGATGTCAACAGATTAAGTGCTCCAACCAAAGACAGACTGGATGAACTGATAAAAGACAAGACTCACAAATACACTCTCTACAAGAGACCCACTTCAGATCAAGGGACACATACAAACCCAAAGTGAGGGGATAGAAAAAAGAGTATTCTATGCAAATGGAAATCAAAAGAAAGCTGGAGTAGCAATACTCATATCAAATAAAATAGACTTTAAAATAAAGACTGTTAGAAAAAGAGGGAAACCACATAATGATCAGAGGATCAACCTGAGAAGAAGATATAGCATAGGAACATAGGAACAAATCAATACATAAGGCAAATGTTAACAGCCATAAAAGGAGAAATTGAGAATAATAGTGGGAGGTAACACCCACTTTCATCAATGGACAGATCATCCAAACAGAAAAACAATAAGGCCTTAAATGAAACATTAGACCTGATGTACTTAATTGATATTTATAAAGCATTCCATCCAAAAGCTGCAGAATCCACATCCTTTTCAAATACACAGGAACTATTCTTCTGAATAGACAACATGCTGGGTCACAAGGCAAGCCATGGTAAATTTAAGAAAATTGAAATCATGTCATGTATCTTTTCTGACCACAACACTATGAGATTAGATATTAAGTATAAGGGAAAAAAAAAACTGTAAAAAAACACAAAGTGGAGGCTAAATAATATGCTACAAGACAATGAATGGATCAGTGAACAAATCAAAGAGCAAATTTAAAAAAATAATCTAGAGAAAATGAAATGATGATCCAAAACCAATGGGATGCAGCAAAAGAAATTCTAAGTGGGAAGTTTATAGCAATAAAATCTTACCTCAGGAAAAAAGAAAAATCTCAAATAAACAATGTAACCTTACACCTAAAGCAACAGAGAAAAAAGAACAAACAAAACTGAAAGTTAATAGAAGGAAATAAACAGTATAGATCAGAGCAGAAATAAATGAAATATAACTAAGAAAACAAAAGAAAAGACCAATTAAACTTAAAAGTTGGTTCTTTGAACAGATAAATTTGATAATCGTTTAGCAAGACTCATCAAGAAAAAAAGGGAAAGGGCCTGAGATCAATAAAATTAGAGATGAAAAAGGAGAAGTTATAACCAACATCACAGAAATAAAAACACCACAATAAACTACTACAGACAGCTAAACACAACTCTATGTCAATAAACTGGGCAACTGAGAAAAACAGTACAAATTATTAAAAGATACAATCTCCCAAATCTGAACTAGGAAAAAATAGAAAATATGAACAGAAGAAGGACACTGACATTATGATTAAAAAAGTAAATAACCAAAGTTCAGGACCAGATGGTTTCACAGGCAAATTTCTACAAATATTTAGAAAGGAATGAACATCTATCCTACTGAAACTATTCCAAAAAAACTGCAGAGGAAGGGACACTTTCAAGCTTATTATGTGAGGTAATCATCACCCTGGTATCAAAATCAGACAAAAATACCACAAAAAAGAAAAATTGCAGGGGAATATAAGATGAACATTGATGCAAAAGTGTCAAGAAATACTAGCAATCTGAATCCAACAACACATTAAAAGGTTTATGCATCATGATCAAATAGTATTTATTCCAGCAAAGCAAGGCTTTTTCAATATCCACAAATCAATCCATATGATACACATTAACAAACTGTAGAATAAAAAAACATAGGATCATCTCAACAGAGTCAGATAAAGCTTTTCATAAAATTCAAAATCTATTTATGATAAACAGACTCTCCAGAATATAGGCCATATAAAACAAACACACAGCTAACATCATAATCAATGGTGAAAAGCTGAAAGCATTTTCTCCATGATCAGAAACATAATAAGGATGTCCATGCTCATCAGCATTATTCAACATAGTTTTGGAAGTCCTATCTCAGACAATCAAAGAATTAAAGAAATAAAAGGAATCCAAATTGGACAAGAAGCAAAACTGTCACCATTTGCAGATGACATAATACAATACATAGAAAATCCTAAAGGCATTACTATAATAGAAAAATACTAGGGTTCATCAATGAATTTGGTAAAGTTTCAGGATAACAAAATTAGTACACAAAAATCTTTTGCATTCCTATATACCAACAATAAAAGATACAATGCCATTTACCACTACATCAAAAAGAATAAAATATCTAGTAATAAACCTACCCAAGGAGACAAAAACATGTACTCTAATAACTGTAAGACACTAATGAAAGTATTCAAAGGTGACACAAACAGATGGAAAGATATAACATGTTCTTGTACTGGAAGTATCAATACTATCAAAGTGACTATACTGCCTAAGGCAATCTACAGATTCATTGCTACCACTATTCAATTACCAAGGTGGACTTAGAAAAGGCAGAACCAGAGATCAGATTGCCAATATCTGATGGATCACAGAAAAAGTAAGGGAATTCCAGAAAAACATCTACTTCTGCTTCATTGACTACTCTAAAGTCTTTGACTGTGTGGATCACAACAAACTGTGGAAAATTCTTCAAGAGATGGGAATACCAGACCACCTCACCTGCCTCCTGAGAAACCTGCACGTAGATCAAGAAGCCACAGTTAGAACAGGACATTGAAAATGAACTTCTTCAAAACTGGGAAAAGAGCACATCAAAGCTGTATATTGTCAGAGTGTGTGTGTGTGTGTGTGTGTGTGTGTGTTAGTAACTTAGCTGTGTCTAACTCTTTGAGACTCCATGGGCTATAGCCCACCAGGATCCTCTGTCCATGGGGATTCTCCAGGCAAGAATACTGGAGTGGGTTGAGTACATCATGTGAAATGCCAGGCTGGTTGGAGCTCTAGTTGGAATCAAATCTGCCAGGAGAAAAATCAATAAGTTCAGATATGCCGATGATACCATGCTCATGGCAGAAAGCAAAGAGGAACTAAAGAGCCTCTTGATGAAGGTGAAAGAGGAGAGTGAAAAAGCTAGCTTAAAATTCAACATTCAAAAAACTAAGTCAAGGCATCTGGTCCCATTTCTTCATAGCAAATAGATAGGGAAACAATAGGAATAGTGACCGATTTTTATTTTCTTGGGCTCAAAAATCACTGCAGAATGTGACTACAGCCAAGAAATTAAAAGATCTTCACTCTTTGGAAGAAAAGCTTTGGCCAACCCAGAAAGCACAAAAAAAGCAGAGACATTACTTTACCAACAAAGGTCTATCTGGTCAAAGCTATGGTTTTTCCAGTAGTCATGTATGGATTATGAGACCTGGACTATAAAGAAAGCTGAGCACCCAAGAATTGATGGTTTTGAACTGTGGTGTTGGAGAAGATCTTGAGAGTCCCTTGGACTGCAAGGAGATCCAACCAGTCAATCCAAAAGGAAAGCAGTCTTTAATAATCATTGGAAGGACTGATGATGAAGCTGAAGCTTCAATACTTTGGCCACTTGATGCAAAGAACTGACTCATTGGAAAAGACCCTGGTGCTGGGAAAGACTGAAGGCAGGAGGAGAAGGGGGTGACTGAGGGTGAGATGGTTGGATGGCATCACCAACTTGATGGACATGAGTTTGAGCAAGCTCCAGGAGTAGGTGATGGACAGGAAAGCCTGGCGTGCTGCAGTCCATGGGGTTACAAAGAGCAGGACACAACTGAACCGAATTGACTATGCATAACAGTATGGAGGTTGCTTAAAAAAACTAAAACTAGAACTTCCATTTGATCCTGTAATCATACTTTTGTGATTACTTTTGTAATCTGGATAAAACCATAATTTAAAATATACATGCACCCCAATACCCACTGCAGCACTACTTACAATATCAAAGATATAGAAGCAAATTAAGTGTCCATCAGCAGGTGAATGGATAAAGAAGTGGTATATGGATATAATGGATTATTACTCAGCTATTTACAAAAATTAAATATTGTTATTTGCAACAACATGTATAGGCCCAGATATTATCAAACTTAGTGGGGGAAGTCAGACAAGGAAATACAAATATTATATTATATATATGTGGAATCTAAAAATAATATAAAATAATCATATACAAAACAGAAACTTACAGATACAAAATACAACTTATGGCTATCAAATATAAAAGGGGGTGGATGAGTAAATTAGTAGCATGGGACTACAAGATACACACCATTATAGACAAAATAAATAAAATAAGGATTTCTGTACAGCACAGGGAACTATATTCAATGCCTTGTAATAATGTATAATGGAAAATAACAAAAACCACAGGATCATCTCAATAGATCAAGAAAAAGTATTTGATAAAAATGCTTATCATCATTCATGATAAAGTTTTACCAAAGTGGGTATAGAAGGGATAAAATAATAGCTATTTATATAAAATACAATGGACATTATACAGTGGTACAAAGCTGAAAGGCCTCCCACTAAAACCTTGAACAAGGCAAGGATGCCCACTCTCACTACTTTTATTCAACACAGCATTAGAAGTCTAGCCATGGCAATCAAACAAGACAAATAATAAAAGCTATCCAAAGAGAAGAGGTAAAATTTTAATTGTATGCAGAAGACATGAGAGTATACATAGATTCCACACAAATACTGCTAGAAATGATAAATTCAGCAAGGTGGTAGGATAAAAGATTAACATTCAGAAATCAGTTGCATTTCTTTACAGTAACAATTAAATATCCTAAAGTGTATGTTAAAAAAAAAAACCCTTTAAAATAGCATCAAAAATACTTAGAAATAAACATGACCGAGGATATGAAAGACATATGCTGAGAAGTATAAAATATTAATAAAGGAAATTGAAGGTTATTCAAATGAAGATACTACATGTCCTTGGATTAAAAGAATTAATTTTGTTAAATGGACACACTGCCCAAAGCAATCTACAGAGTTAATGTGACCCCTATCCAATTACCCATGACAATTTTCACAGAACTAGAACAAACAATCCTAAAATATATATGGAACCATTAAAGACCTAGAATTTCCAAAGCAATTCTGAGGAAAAAGTACAAAGTGAGAGGCATAACTCTTCCAGACTTCAGGCAATACTACAAAGGTGAAATGATCAAACAGCATTTTATTGGCACAAAAACACACATAAAGATCAATGGAACAAAATAGAGAGCCCCAAATAGAGAACAAAATAGAGAACTCATAAACCCACTGTCTTTGAAAAAGAAGGCGAGAATATACAACAGAGAAAAGATAATCTTTTTAGCAAGTGATATATGGAAAGCTGGAGAGCCTCATGTAAATCAATGAATCTAGAACACAAACTCACACCATACACAAAAATAAACTCAAAATGGCTTGAAGATTTAAATATGATACCATAAAACTCCTAGAAGAGAATATAGGCAAAATATTCTCTGACATAAATCTTAGCAATCTTTTCTCAGGTTAGTCTCCCAAGGAAATATAAACAAAAATAAAATAAACAGGACATATTCAAACCTAAAAGCTTTTGCACAGGAAAGGAAACCATAACAAAATGAAAAGACAACCCACCAACTGCGAGAAAATCTTTGCAAAATAACCCAACTGACAAGGGTTCACTTCCAAATATATGAACAGCTCACACAACTAAATTCAAACAAACAAAAAACCCTGTCAAGAAAGGGGCAGAAGGCATGAAAAGATACTCCAAAGAAGAAATACAGTAGACCAATAGGCAAGGAGAAGATGTTCAACATGACAGCTATTCAGTTCAGTCACTCAGTTGTGTCCAACTCTTTTCGACCTCATGGACTGCAGCATGCCAGGCTTCCCTGTCCATTACCAACTCCAAGAGCTTGCTCAAACTCATGTCCATTGGGTAGGGATGCCATCCAGTCATCTCATCCTCTGTCATCCCCTTCTCCTCCTGCCTTCAATTTTCCTGGCATCAGAGTCTTTTAAAATGAGTCAGTTCTTTGCATCAGGTGGCCAAAGTACTGGAGCTTCAGCTTCAACATCAGTCCTTCCAATGAATATTGAGGATTGATTTCCTTTAGGACTGACTGGTTGGATCTCCTTGCAGTCCAAGGGACTCTCAAGAGTCTTCTCCAACACCACAGTTCAAAAGCATCAATTCTTCAGCGCTAAGCTTTCTTTATGGTCCAAGTTTCACATCCATACACAACTCCTGGAAAAACCACAGCTTTGACTAGACGGACCTTTGTCGGCAAAGTAATATCTCTGCTTTTTAATATGAAGTCTAGGTTGGTGATAGCTTTTCTTACAAGGAGTAAGCGTCATTTAATTTCATGCCTGCAGTGATGGGGCTGTTGCCATAGTCTTCATTTTTTAAATGTTGAGTTTTAAGCCAACTTTTTCACTCTCCTCTTTCACTTTCATCAAGAGGCACTTTAGTTCCTCTTTTCTTTCTTTCATAAGGGTGGTATCATCTGCATATCTGAGATCTATATTTCTCCGGGCAATCTATATTCCAGCTTATGCTTCATCCAGCCCTGCATTTCCCATGATGTACTCTGAATGTAAGTTAAATAAGCAGGGTTGACAATATACAGCCTTGACGTACTCCTTTCCTAATTTGCAACCAGTCTGTTCTATGTCTGGTTCTAATTGTTGCTTCTTGACCTGCAGACAGATTTCTCAGGAGGCAGGTAAGGTGGTCTGATATTACTTCTTCAAGAATTTTCAACACTTTGTTGTGATCCACACATTCAAAGATTTTAGCATAGTCAAAGAAGGAGAAGTAGATGTTTTCTGGAACTCTCTTACTTTTTCGATTATGATCCAGCGGATGTTGGCAATTTGATCTCTGGTTCCTCTGCCTTTTCTGAATCCAGCTTGTACATCTGGATTCTTGGTTCATGTACTGTTGAAGCCTACCTTGGAGAATTTTGAGCATTATTTTGCTAGCATGTGAAATGAATCCAACTGTGCAGTAGTTTGATAATTCTTTGGCATTGCCTTTCTTTGGGATTGGAATGAAAACAGACCTTTTCCAGTCCTGTAGCCACTTCTGAGTTTTCCAAATTTGCTGGCATANATCTATATTCCAGCTTATGCTTCATCCAGCCCTGCATTTCCCATGATGTACTCTGAATGTAAGTTAAATAAGCAGGGTTGACAATATACAGCCTTGATGTACTCCTTTCCTAATTTGCAACCAGTCTGTTCTATGTCTGGTTCTAATTGTTGCTTCTTGACCTGCAGACAGATTTCTCAGGAGGCAGGTAAGGTGGTCTGATATTACTTCTTCAAGAATTTTCAACACTTTGTTGTGATCCACACATTCAAAGATTTTAGCATAGTCAAAGAAGGAGAAGTAGATGTTTTCTGGAACTCTCTTACTTTTTTGATTATGATCCAGCAGATGTTGGCAATTTGATCTCTGGTTCCTCTGCCTTTTCTGAATCCAGCTTGTACATCTGGAAGTTCTTGGTTCATGTACTGTTGAAGCCTACCTTGGAGAATTTTGACCATTATTTTGCTAGCATGTGAAATGAATCCAACTGTGCAGTAGTTTGACAATTCTTTGGCATTGCCTTTCTTTGGGATTGGAATGAAAACAGACCTTTTCCAGTCCTGTAGCCACTTCTGAGTTTTCCAAATTTGCTGGCATACTGGTGAGATACTTAACAGTATCATCTTTTAGGATTTGAAATAGCTCAGCTGGAATTCCTTAGCCTCCACTAGCTTTGTTCGTAGTAATGCTCCTTAAGGTATACTTGACTTTGCACTCAAGGATGTCTGACTCTAGGTGAGTGATCACACCATTATGGTTATTCGGGTTGTTAAAATCTTTTTTTGTATAGTTCTCATGTGTATCCTTTCCACCTCTTCATAATATCTTCTACTTCTGTTAGGTCTATACCATTCTCTCCATTGTGCCCCTCTTTGCATGAAATGTTCCCATGGTATCTCTAATTTTCGATCTCTAGTCTTTCTCATTCTATTTTTTTCCCTCTATTTCTTTGCACTGATCACTGAGGAAAGCTTTCTTAACTCTCCTTGCTATTCTTTGGAATCTGCCTTCAGATAGATATATCTTTCCTTTCATTCTTTGCCTTTAGTTTCTCTTTTGTCAGCTATTTGTAAGGCCTCATCAATCATTTTGCCTTGTTGCATTTTTTTCCCCTTGGGGATGGTTTTGGTCACCATATCCTGTACAATGTTATGGACCTCTATCTATAGTTCTTCAGGTACTCTATCAGATCTAATCCCTTGAATCTATTTGTCACTTCCACTGTATAACCCTAAGGGATTTGATTTAGGTCGTATCTGAATGGTCTAGTGGTTTTCCCTACTTTCTCCAGTTGAAGTCTGCATTTTACAATAAGGAGTTCATGATCTGAGCCACATTTATCTCCGTGTTTTGTTTTTGCTGACTATACAGTGCTTCATCTTCGGCTGTGAAGAATATAATCAATCTGATGTTTGTACTGACCATCTGGTGATGTCCATGTGTTGTCTCTTATCTTATTGGCAGAGGGTGTTTGCTATGACCAGTGCATTCTCTTGGCTAAAACCTGTTAACTTTTGCCCTGCCTTATTTTGTACTCTGAGGCCTAATTTTCTACTTATCAGAGAGGTTAAAATCAAAACTACAATGAGGTCTACCATCACATAGGTCAGAATGTCCATCATTAAAAAGTCTACAAATAACAAACACTAGAAAGGGTGTGGAGAAAAGGGAACCTTTCTACACTATTGGTGGGTATGTAAACTGGTGTAGCCACTATGAAGAACAGTTTGGAGTTTCCACAAAAATTTAAAAATAGGATTGCCATATGATCCTGAAATCCTACTCCTGGGCATATGTCCAGGTAAAACTATAATTCAAAAAGATACATGCATCTCTATGTTTATAGTAGCATCATTTATAATAGCCAGGACATGGAAGCAACCTAAATGCCCACAGACAGGTGAATGGATGAAGAAAGTAGGGTGTGTGTGTATATATATGAGTATGTATGTGTGTATATATAATGAAATAATAGTCAGCCATAGAAAAGAATGAAACAATGCCATTTGCAGCAACATGCATGCAACTAGAGATTATCACAGTAAGTGAGGAAGTCAGACAGAGAAAGACAAATATCATGATATCACTTATATGTGGATTCTAAAATATGACACAAACTTATTTATGAAACAGAAAAAGACTCACAGACATAGATAACAGACTCGTGGATGCCAAGGATGAGGGGTGTCGGACAGAGATAGACTGGGAGTTTGGGATTGGCAAATGCAAGCTATTATATGTATCCATAGCTAAATCACTTTGCTGTGCACCAGAAATTAACACAAGATTGTAAGTCAACTATAACTCAATTAAAAAAAAAAAAGAAAAATTTGGCTTCAAGTCTTATATACTTCCTTAAAGATTTTTTTCCTAAGTTGGCCTTAGAAATTCCTTTACCACTATAAGGGGACAAACATATATTTTTGTTTACTTTGTATTTATTATTGGTTTTTTTTTGCATTTCAATTTTTACTGGAATTAAACTTTATAGCAATATTTTTCTATATGACTAGTCAATTATCCCCAAACCTTTGTAGAAATCCTTTCTATGGATTTATGTTTATACTTAACAATTATGGTAACTAGAAATTCATAGAGATATTCTAAGTCTTGAAACATTTTTAGAATTGAAAGCCTTCTTTTGATGTGCATGTCTATACCTGCTATAGCACTAAGCCCCATGGAATAAAGCAGTGGAAAAATCACTATCTTTAGTAGCTGAGCTTCTCATACACCCAGTGGAACCTATGCTGGACCCATCACTGTTTGCTGCTTAAGAAAGTGAAAGAAAGAAAGTGAAGTTGCTCAGTCATGTCTGACTCTTTGCAACCCTATGGACTGTAGCCTGCCAGGCTCCTCTGTCCATGGAATTTTCCAGGCAGGAGTACTGGTGTGGGTTGCCATTTAACCACACTGTAATTCTTAATCTCTTTATGATTTTAATCTTAATCTCTTTTGGCACTCCCTAGTAACCTTGGTAACAGTGGCCTTGTGTCTATTTCTAATCTTCCCCTTCAAGTCAAATGATTCAATATATTTTTGACCCAAGTCTCCTGCATTGCAGGTGGATTCTTTACGAGCTGAGCCACAAGGGAAGCCCTCAAGCAGGCTGGCATCTCCCTATTTACCAAATATTTGATCACACAACCAATATTTTTATATGTAACCAGTATGTTATTCTAAGTATGCCACTACCTTCTAGCATGCGTTTCCAAAATTAACTCACTGGCAAAGAGTTGCAAGGTGTCCTCTTTCTCTACTGTCATCCCTCCTTCTCACCATGGGTTCATTTTCAAAAAATAATATTAATGTAGCCATTTTTTAAAATTTATAAAAACAAAACAACTTCTTTAACTTCTATTCTAGCAACAGTTGCATAACTGCACTTTAAAGAATGCTTAGGCTGTAATCACTGTTCACACCACCACACTACAAGTTCTTCTTCAACTAACTTCAATTGTGTTACTGTCCCACAACTCCCCTGAAAATGCTATATTCAAGATGACCTGCTGCTGCTGCTGCTGCTGCTAAGTTGCTTTAGTCATGTCCGACTCTGTGCGACCCCATAGACGGCAGCCCACCAGGATCCTCCGTCCCTGGGATTCTCCAGGCAAGAACACTGGAGTGGGTTGCCATGTCCTTCTCCAATGCAGGAAAGTGAAGAGTGAAAGTGAAGTCACTCAGTCGTGTCCAACTCTCAGCGACCCCATGGACTGCAGCCTCTCAGGCTCCTCCACCCATGGGATTTTCCAGGCAAGAATATTGGAGTGGGTCGCCATTGCCTTCTCCCTACAATATGCAATTGACAAGGTTCTTCTTTTACCTTATTTGACTTCTGAGCAACATTAGTTACAGTTAGAAATTTCCTATTCATTTTTCATTTTTGATTTCCATGATACATTTCTCTCTGTTTTCTCCTATTCAGCATCCTCTCTGAGTAGGACTCTGTTCAGTATTGGCTTGATCCCTAAATATTGAAATTCCCACTACTTTGGCTCTTCTTTTCTACTACCATGTTCTGATTATTTATGATCATTTGGTTTCTTGATATTAACTGCACTTACAGCTCCCCTTCTCTGTAGCAGAGCTCTAATATACTCATGTTCTTTCATGAATTCATTCTAGAAGCCTCAAAACATATACTCAATTATTGCCTTCCTTGGTTTTTCCTCAAGTTGACTAACAGTTACCTTAAACTTAACATTTCCTGAAAAATATCCTTTTCTCTTTCTCACCAGATCTTCTAATATCCTAATCTGTACCATCTTAGCAGATAGCAGTTCATACACATGTATATCAGTTCAGTTCAGTCACTCAGTCGTGTCCGACTCTTTGTGACCCCATGAACTGCAACACGCCAGGCCTCCCTCTCCATCACCAACTCCCAGAGTTCACTCAGACTCACGTCCATCAAGTCAGTGATGCCATTCAGCCATCTCATCCTCTGTCGTCCCCTTCTCCTCCTGCCCCCAATCCCTCCCAGCATCAAGAATCTTTTCCAATGAGTCAACTCTTCACATGAGGTGCCCAAAGTATTGGAGTTTCAGCTTCAGCATCATTCCTTCCAGAGAACACCGAGGGCTAATCTCCTTCAGAATGGACTGGTTGGATCTCCTTGCAGCCCAAGGGACTCTCAAGAGTCTTCTCCAACACCACAGTTCAAAAGCATCAATTCTTCAGCGCTCAGCCTTCTTCACAGTCCAGCTCTCACATCCATACATGACCACAGGAAAAACCACAGCCTTGACTAGACGGACCTTAGTCGGCAAAGTAATGTCTCTGCTTTTGAATATACTATCTAGGTTGGTCATAACTTTTCTTCCAAGGAGTAAGAGTCTTTTAATTTCATGGCTGCAATCACCATCTGCANCCTCTCTGAGTAGGACTCTGTTCAGTATTGGCTTGATCCCTAAATATTGAAATTCCCACTACTTTGGCTCTTCTTTTCTACTACCATGTTCTGATTATTTATGATCATTTGGTTTCTTGATATTAACTGCACTTACAGCTCCCCTTCTCTGTAGCAGAGCTCTAATATACTCATGTTCTTTCATGAATTCATTCTAGAAGCCTCAAAACATATACTCAATTATTGCCTTCCTTGGTTTTTCCTCAAGTTGACTAACAGTTACCTTAAACTTAACATTTCCTGAAAAATATCCTTTTCTCTTTCTCACCAGATCTTCTAATATCCTAATCTGTACCATCTTAGCAGATAGCAGTTCATACACATGTATATCAGTTCAGTTCAGTCACTCAGTCGTGTCCGACTCTTTGTGACCCCATGAACTGCAACACGCCAGGCCTCCCTCTCCATCACCAACTCCCAGAGTTCACTCAGACTCACGTCCATCAAGTCAGTGATGCCATTCAGCCATCTCATCCTCTGTCGTCCCCTTCTCCTCCTGCCCCCAATCCCTCCCAGCATCAAGAATCTTTTCCAATGAGTCAACTCTTCACATGAGGTGCCCAAAGTATTGGAGTTTCAGCTTCAGCATCATTCCTTCCAGAGAACACCGAGGGCTAATCTCCTTCAGAATGGACTGGTTGGATCTCCTTGCAGCCCAAGGGACTCTCAAGAGTCTTCTCCAACACCACAGTTCAAAAGCATCAATTCTTCAGCGCTCAGCCTTCTTCACAGTCCAGCTCTCACATCCANCACTGCAAAAACCATAGCTTTGACTAGACAGACCTTTGTTGGCAAAGTACTATCTCTGCTTTTTAATATGCTGTCTAGGGTTGATCATAGCTTTCCTTCCAAGGAGTAAGCATCTTTTAATTTCATGGCTGCAATCACCATCTGCAGTGATTTGGGAGACCCCCAAAATAAAGTCTGACACTGTTTCCACTGTTTCCCCATCTGTTTCCCATGAAGTGATGGGACCGGATGCCACGATCTTTTTTTTCTGAATGTTGAGCTTTAAGCCAACTTTTTCACTCTCCTCTTTCACTTTCAGCAAGAGGCTTTTTAGTTCCTCTTCACTTTCTGCCATAAGGGCGGTGTCATCTGCATGTCTGAGGTTATTGAGCTTTCTTCCGGCAATCTTAATTCCAGCTTGTGTTTCTTCCAGTCCAGCGTTTCTCATGATGTACTCTGCATATAAGTTAAATAAGCAGGGTGACAATATACTGCCTTGACACACTCCTTTTCCTATTTTAAACCAGTCTGTCGTTCCATGTCCAGTTCTAACTGTTGCTTCCTGACCTGCATACAGATTTCTCAAGAGGCAGTTCAGGTGGTCTGGTATTCCCATCTCTTTCAGAATTTTCCACGGTTTATTGTGATCCACACAGTCAAAGGCTTTGGCATAGTCAATAAAGCAGAAATAGATGTTTTTCTGGAACTCTCTTGCTTTTTCCATGATTCAGCAGATGTTAGCAATTTGATCTCTGGTTCATCTGCCTTTTCTAAAAGCAGCTTGAACATCAGAAAGTTCACGGTTCACGTACTGCTGAAGCCTGGCTTGGAGAATTTTGAGCATTACTTTACTAGCGTGTGAGATGAGGGCAGTTGTGCGGTGGTTTGAGCATTCTTTGGCATGTATATAAATCCCTGCAATTTTCAGTCTTGAAAGTGACAGTGGTTCTTTTGTGCATTTCTCTATTAGTCCCCTTCAACTACCATAACGAAATACCACAGGCTGGGTGACTTTGACAACAGAAGTTCTCACAGTTCTGGAGACTGGGAAGTCCAAGTTCAAGGTGACAGCGAACCTGACTGCTACAGGCTGCAGCCCTCTTGCTGAGTTCTCAGATGGTAGAGGGAGGAGCCTCCGGTGTCTTTTCTTCTTCTTTGAGGTTTCTAATCTAAAGATCGGCTCAATAAAGGACAGAAACAGTATGGACCTGACAGAAGCGGAAGATATGAAGAAGAGGTGGCAAGAACACACAGAAGAACTATACAGAAAAGATCTTCATGACCCAGATAATTATAATGGTGTAGTCACTCACCTAGAGCCAGACATCTTTGGATGCAAAGTCAAGTGGGCCTAAGGAAGCATCACTATGAACAAAGCTAGTGGAGGTGATGGAATTCCAGTTGAGCTATTTCAAATCCTGAAAGATGATGCTGTGAAAGTGCTGCACTCAATATGCCAGCAAATTTGGAAAACTCAGCAGTGCCACAGAACTGGAAAATGTCAGTTTTCGTTCCAATTCCAAAGAAAGGCAATGCCAAAGAATGCTCAAATTTGACTACCACACAATTGGACTCATCTCACACGCTAGTAAAGTAATGCTCAAAATTCTCCAACCCAGGCGTCAACAGTACATGAACCAAGAACTTCCAGATGTACAAGCTGGATTTAGAAAAGGCAGAGGAACCAGAGATCAAATTGCCATCATTTGTTGGATCATCGAAAAAGCAAGAGAGTTTCAGAGAAACATCTACTTCTGCTTTATTGGCTACGTCACAGCCTTTGACTGTGTGTATCGCAACAAACTGTGGAAAATTCCTAAAGAAATGGGAATATTAGACCACCTTAGTTGTCTTCTGAGAAACCTGTATGCAGGTCAAGAAGCAACAGTTAGAACCGGGCATGGAACAACAGACTGTTTCCAAATTGGGAAAGGAGTATGTCCAGCCTGTATATTGTCACCCTGCTTATTTAACTTATGTGCAGACTCCATCCAGAGAAGGAAATAGCAACCCACTCCAGTACTCTTGCCTGGAAAATCCCATGGATGGAGGAGCCTGGTAGGCTGCAGTCCATGAGGTCGCTAAGAGTCAGACACGACTGAGTGACTTCACTTTCACTTTTCACTTTCATGTATTGGAGAAGGAAATGGTAACCCACTCCAGTGTTTTTGCCTGGAGAATTCCAGGGAGGGGGAGCCTGGTGGGCTGCCGTCTATGGAGCTGCACAGAGTCGGACACGACTAAAGCGACTTAGCAGCAGCAGCGGAGTACATCATGGGAAATGGCAGGCTGGATGAAGCACAAGCTGAAATCAAGATTGCTGGGAGAAACATCAATAACCTCAGATATGCAGATGACACCATCCTTAAGGCAGAAAGTGAAGAAGAACTAAGGAGCCTCTTGATGAAAGTGAAAGAGGAGAGTGAAAAAGTTGGCTTAAAATTCAACATTCAAAAAATGAAGATGATGGCAGCCGGTCTCATCACTTCATGGGAAATAGATAGGGAAACAATGGAAACAGTGACAGACTTTCTATCTTGGGCTCCAAAATCACTGCAGATGGTGACTGCAGCCATGAAATTAAAAGATGCTTGTTCCTTGGAAGAACAGCTATCATCAACACAGAAATCATATTAAAAAGCAGAGACCTTACTTTGCTGACAAATATCTGTCTAGTCAAAGCTATGATTTTTCCAGTAGTCATGTATGGATGTGAGAGTTGGACTATAAAGAAAGTTGAGTGCTGAAAAATTGATGCTTTTGAACTGTGATGTTGGAGAAGACTCTTGAGAGTCCCTTGGACTGCAAGGAGATCCAATCAGTCAAACCTAAAGGAAATCAATCCTGAGTACTCATTGGAAGGACTGATGCTGAAGCTGAAGTTCCAATACTTTGGTCATCTGATGCAAAGAACTGACTCATTGGAAAAGACCCTGATGCTGGGAAAGACTGAAGGGAGGAGGAGAAAGGGACAACAGAGGATGAGATGGTTGGATGGCATCACCAACTTGATGGACCTGAGTTCGATCAAGCTCTGGGAGTAGGTGATGGACAGGGAAGCCTGTCGTGTTGCAGTCCATGTGGTCGTAAAGAGTCACACATGACTGAATGACTGAACTGAACTGAATCCTATTTAATCACTATTTCACCCTTATGATCTCATCTACCTTAATCATTTCCTAAAAGCCCTATCTCCAAATACAGTCACATTGGAATGTAGGGCTTCAGGACATGAATTTTGGTGGAACACAATATAAGCCATGGCATTTTGCCCCTCCCCCCAGTTCATGTCCTTATCACAGGCAAAACAGATTCATTTCATCCCCACAGCCCCAAACTCTTGACTCATTCCAGTATCATATCTTAGGTTCCAAGTTTCATGAAAATATCTAAATCAGATATGAGACTCAAGATATGATTCATCTGAAGGAAAAATTCTTCTCTAGTTGTGAACTTGTGAAATGAGACAATCTATGTGCTTCCAAGATACAATGATGGGAAAGGCATAGGATGGATGTTCCCATTCCAAAAGGGAGAAATCAGAAAGAAAAAAAAGGGTGCTAGTGTCCAAAATCAAGCAAGATAAATAACACAAGATTTTAAGATTCCAGAATAATCCTGTTTGGCTCTATGCCCATCTTCCAGACCCACTGGGGTGGTGGTTTCACCTTCTAGACCTAGTGGAATGGCAGTCCCAGCTCCATGGCTCCACTGTGTGGGGAACTGTGGCCCCCACAAGCTTTGCCATGTGGGTCTCCATTCCTGGGGCTCCACAGGATGACCCTGACATCCATCCAGAGATCTTCTGACCTACTGAAACAAAAGAAACGGCTCCACACTTTAAAAGCAATGAAGCAGCTCAGATGGTCTCTAAGTCACCTTCAGAGTTAATCTTTCCATTTTTAAAGAAGAATAATGCATATTTGCCCCTGAATTGCTTTATGGTCTATTCCTGTAGTATCTTAAGAAGTTGAACAGTCTTCTTTCATTTACAACTGCCCACCTCCCTGCCATTTTGTTTAAAATATCAGTTTATATTCTGGTATAATTCCATCTCTATTCCTGACTTCCGCTGAGATAGCTGATTCAATCCCTGAGTCACATCTACTATCTCTTTGTCAAGTGATAATATAGCTACACCCTTAGTATTCCCTTCAGAACAAGCATTCTCACTTTAGGATGCATGCGTGCTAAGTTGCTTCAGTCATGTCCGACTCTCTGCAACTCTATGGACTGCAGTCCTCCAGGCTCCTCTGTCCATGGGATTCTCTAGGCAAGAATACCAGAGTGGGTTGCCATGCCTTCCTCCAGGGGATTTTCCCAACCCAGGGATCAACTCTAAGTCTCTTACTTCTCCTGCAAGGGCAGGCAGCCGCTTTACCACTAGCGCCACCTGGGTATTGGCTGAGAATTTTCCAAATTTGCAAGCTGTGTTTCTTGACCAATGATTTGTTTTTTCCCCAATTCATTTCTCTTTTCTCACATTTTACTGTTAGTAGTTAGAAGGAAGCTGTGCCTTCAACACTTTACTTGGAAATCTCCTCAGCTAATTACACAATATCATTGCTTGCAAATTCTACCTTCCACATTAATCAGTTCAATTTAGTCACACATGTCCAACTCTTTGCAACACCATAGACTGCAGCAAGCCAGGCTTCTCTGTCCATCACCAGCTCCCAGAGCTTGCTCAAACACATGTCCATCAAGTTGGTGATGCCATCCAACCATCTCATCCTCTGTCATCCCCTTCCCCACCTACCTTCAATCTTTCCCAGCATCAGGGTCTTTTCCAATGAGTCAGTTCTTGGCATCAGGTGACCAAAGTATTGGAGTTTCAGCTTCAGCAGCAGTCCTTCTAATGAATATTCAGGACTGAATTCCACATTAATACTACAGCACAATTCAGGCAAATCCCCTGTCACTTAAGAACAAGGTTCGTCTTTCCTCTAGTTTCTAATAACATGTTGTACTTGTGTCTGAGACTTCAAGAGAATGGCCCTTAACATCCACATTTCTACCATTTCTACATTATGGTCATAATTATTGACATATTCTCTATGAAGATGAAAACTTTCTCTCCAGCTGTCCTTTTTTTCTCTCACCAGAGTTGCCTTTAACATTCACATTTCTGACATTCACCTCAGGACTCTTCCAGCCTCTGCCTATCACCTAGTTTCAAAACTGTTTCAACATTTTTAGATATTTGTTGCAGTAGCACCCATTTCTTCATACTAAAATCTGTATTTTTCTGTTCATGCTGCTTTAACAAAATACCACCTACTGGTAGCTTAAACAACAGATATTTATTTTCTTATAGTTCTGGAGGCTGAAAAATCCAAGATCAAGGTGCCAGACAATTTGGTTTCTGTTGAGAGCTCTTTTCTTGCCTTGCATGTGCCCAATTTCTGTGTTCTCACATCATTTTTTCTCAGTGTGCGCATGTGGAGAGAGATCTATCTTCTTCTTATAAAAGTATTAATCCTATTGAATCAGGGATCTACTCTTATGACCTCATTTAACCTTAATTACCACCAAAAAATGCCCCCCACCTCCAAATACAGCCACAATGGGCTTCCAAATATGAATTTTGTGGGAACACAGTTCAGTCCATAGCACTTTCCAGTTGATAATTTTGTTTGTCAATAATACTTATTTGCATTTTGTAAATAACAGCTCTTGGACTGCAAAAAGAACACACTGAAACCACACCTTTAGAAATTCTGGGTGTTGCTCAAAGGAGGATATTAACATTCTGATTCAGCGTAGAAGTATGAGTGTCTTTGGGAATATATTGTAAATCACGGTTTTTGCACATCGTCTTATAGATTTCTTTGGGGACAACTCTTCTTCATGAAACTCAACCCTAGCTTATAGGAACCTTCTGATTGATAGTTAAGCCTACAGAGGAAACAAAGAAAAACTTACAGTCTAAATGCAGAGGAAAAAAATGAAATCAATAACATATTTTTACTACAACCATCCATATTTCCTGGGAATTTAATATCATGTCATTATATTTATTTGGATTTTAACAGTAAATAAGAACCATGTGCTTTATGTATCAGCACAAAATAGGGTATTGCTATACATGCAATAAACTGAGATAATTAGGCAACTACTTAGATGATTTAGACCCCCAAATATTTTTTTCTAATAAATTTGGGAAATACAGACTTTCTATGTTACTTTAAAATATAGAAGCAATAGACTTCTGGTTAAAATGGCAATTTGAATGCAAGGACCTATTTGCTTTTTAGAATTTAAATAATTAAATAGATGTAAATGTACTTGAATTAATTCTGGAGCTCCTTATGTTTTAATCTTATTGCAATATTGAATTCAGAGAAATAGTGTATACAATCTAGAAATAAAATATGTAGTTTCATCTCCCCAAGTCCACTTAAGGCGAATTTATAGCTCACAGCATGAGCTGCAGTCTTCTTGCCTTCCTCTCTCCAAGTATCCAGCTGCCTTACAGCTCCTTCAGATCATCTCACTCTATCTCTTACTCAGATTTCCTCACCAGAGCACTCACCTTCCTTATCTCCGGTGTTTTTCAGTATATATTTCCTGATCCACATTCTCAGGTGTCTGTTATCTACACTCGTGTTACACGCATTGATTTCTTTGCTGTACAGGATAAAGTAAGGTAAGGTAAAGTCGCTCAGTCATGTCCAAGTCTTTGTGACCCCATGGGCTGTAGCCTACCAGGCTCCTCTGTCCATGGGATTTTCCAGGCAATAGTACTGGAGTGGATTGCCATTTCCTTCTCCGGGGATCTTCCCGACCCAGGGATCGAACCCGGGTCTCCCACACTGTAGACAGACGCTTAACCGTCTGAGCCATACAGGATAACACATGAGTATTTTGAGAGGAGCTGGAATCCCTTCAATGCAGTAAACTCTACAGATACAGAAGGGCTGGATAGGATAGATGGGATGAGTGGCTCCCAGTCCCCACAGACGGAAAAAGAAGGCTGCTTACTCTGGGGAAAACTTGAGCACAGGGAAACTTCCTTTCACCCCCAGAAGTGTTTTAATTTGTGGGGTTAACCATTACTCTGCCTTCCACCACTCTATTATTTTCCAGTGCTCAAGAAATACTACAGACTATTTGATAGCTAAGGCTACACAAAGCCTTAGCACTTTTGAGTGATTTATTGAATCACAGGCAAAAATGCACATACATTTAAACTGGGAACATTTCCATTACAATATTCTACATTTCAACTCAAATTCTCTGTTCTTTTCTAATATGACAACTTGCTGTAATTTTCAGTTTCCACAACCAAACTCACTCCTTGGAAATAGAAAAGATTCTCAAAAATATTTAGGACATTTAATGACAAAAAGACAGAAAAACATTTAAAAGTGCAAAGTAATAAAAGGGACCTATAAAAGACTACCATATGGCAATTCTGCTGGCTTTTATTCCCCAATAACCAAAAGCAAACTCTTGCATTTGCTTTTGTTTGATCCAGACTGTGTTCAGAAACTGCTCTCCTATGATAAATGTTCTTAACAACATTTTAAAAACTGATATCACAAAAGTTTCTTACTGTTTTAAAACAATATGGTTTTAATTGAAAATTATTTTAATCAATCAAGTGTGAACAGCACTGAATGTTTCTGTCTTAGCATTATGCATAATAAAAGAGAAATGGCTCATATGGTGTTTTACTGGCATCTGTATAATTAATGCAATCAGGCTTTTAAGAAGGGTGATGTTTACTTTTTTGAAAAACTTCTGAAAATTTATAAATTGGCAAAATATTTCAAAATAGCATTTCAGATGACTGATACACCGCAGTGAATACATATATTGCCCCTGCTGACATACTTACAACACTTTCAAACATAGTTTCTCTGTCACAAGGAAGTCATTTTGCAAGGAAATAATAACTAATTCTTCAGGATGTTCTCTGTTCACAAAAGAGGACTGATAGCAATCAGAGAAGTGTAGTAAAAGTCAAGGAAGCAAGAGTAGTAGAAGCATGGAACCAGCCAACTCTCAAATCAATCCTTTAGGCCTTATGATTCCAGATATCCAGAAATTAATAATCATGTAGAAGATAAAAATGTTTTTGTAATTATTTTAGTTTTCAGTGAATATTTATGATTCAATATACATAGGTTATTGACAGACTGAAATCTGTTAACCCATAGCCTAAATCCCCTGCCCCAGAATTTTCCATGTTGTTAACGTTTGAAGGTTAACCTTCAACTCTCCCTAAGGTGTACAGATGCCTTATCCTCATTTCTTGGACATTTATATATCTGTAGCTGTGGGCATTATTTGCTGTTATTTAGTTGCTAATTCTGCTACCCCATGGGCTGCAGCATGCCAGGCTCCTTTGTCCTCCACTATCTCCCAGAGTATGCTCAAATTCATGTCCATTGAGTTGGTGATGCTCTCTTACTATCTCATCCTCTGCCTCTTTCTCCTTTTGCCTTTGGTCTTTCCCAGCATTACAGTCTTTTCTAATGAGTCAGCTCTTCACATCAAGTGGCTAAAGCATTGGAACTTCAGCCTCAGTCCTTCCCATCAGTGGGTTTTATAAGACCTAAAAAATCTTTTGCCTGTTTTAGGCTTTCTGAAGGTCTAATTTCTCTTAAGAGGAAAGGTTTCTCTTAACCAATGAATCATATATATATATATGCATACATGTTTGTGTATAAGGTTTCTCTTCACCACTAAATCATATATACATACGTACATGTATGTGTACAAATATGTGCATGTCTATGTATATATGTACATATATAAATTTTTTGAAAAATATTTTAAAGGCCTGAAAGCATTAAAATGCCATGTGTCTAACGTGTCACTATGTATAGGATCTTTCCCCATTTTTGTAACCTACTGATTTCTATAGAAGGAACTCTGCAAAAAGATTATCTTTTAAAATGATCAAATTTGCTAATTCTTATAACTTAAAAATTCTGGATTTTTTAATAGCCACATTCAGTTCAATCAGTTCAGTCCCTCATTGTGTCTGACTCTTTGCAGCCCCATGAATCACAGCATGCCAGACCTCCCTGTCCATCACCAACTCCCGGAGTTCACTCAAACTCATGTCCATCGAGTCAGTGATGCCATCTAGCCATCTCATCCTCTGTCGTCCCCTTCTCCTCCTGCCCCCAATCCCTCCCAGCAACAGGGTCTTTTCCAATGAGTCAACTCTTCTCATGAGGTGGCCAAAGTATTGGAGTTTCAGCTTTAGTATCAGTCTTTCCAATGAACACCCAGGACTGATCTCCTTTAGAATGGACTGGTTGGATTTCCTTGCAGTCCAAGGTACTCTCAAGAGTCTTTGATTAATAATAATTAAAATGCAATATTTTTGTTGAAACAGGATTTCTCAATCTTAGTATCTTTGACATTTTGGGCCAGAAAATTCTTTACTATAGGGGATGTCCTGTGCATTGTCAGATATTTATTAGCATCTCTGTTCTCCACCCACTAGATAACAGTAACATCTCTTAGTTGTGACAACCAAAAATGTATCCATTCTGTCCCTTGGGCAGAAAAGTCATCCTCAATTGAAAACCACTGCCTTAAAAGAAAATATTCTATTATTTGTCATCATTAATATATGACATTATGAATAATAATGCCAACACTTGGATAACTGTGATGTGAATTACATATAAGATTCTAGAAATCAACATAATACATTTGTTCCCATTCAGTAGACATTTCTGAATTTTAGTGCATCTTATAGAAATAAATGCATATCTGAAGCTTAATTGAATAATCTCTTTTGCTTTTGTATTAAAATTTGAGGACATTTAAATTCCTCTTCCCTGTGTTTATGCCCTTTAGTTTCTTGTTTCATACATTAAGGCAGGGGGAGATGATTTGATTATTGTCTCTACACAATTCATTGATGACATCTGCTGCTTTGCCCTCAGCATCTCACAGAAATTTCAAGGCAACTTAATGACCAGATGGCTTTACCAGTTAAAAAACAAACTTTTCTAGATATCCAGCCTATTTCAGCATAGTGCCTTATGTCCTAAAAGGAAAGCCAAAGGTGATATAATGTCATGAGGCAGAGTAAAATTTAGACAATGTGGACCATTTATTTTTTAAAAATCCTATTTCTTCTAGTTATACATTTTTTCACTTCTGTAAAATTGCATCATTTCTTTGCGGTACCATCCTCCGGTTAAAACTGACTGCTGTGAATATTGTATTTTTCTTCCTCATTAAAGTTTTGTAAAATATTATTTTAGTAACTTTCCAAGCCAATTTGACCTTACATAGAGAAGGAAATTCATCCATGTTTAAGAAGCAGCTATATGCTTGTGGGCCTTATCTGGCTCTGTCTCCTGTCAATGGCCTACACAGCTAGGTGTATGTCCAGACAGCTCCTGCAGCTGCATGCTTGCATACAGCCACCCTCAGCTCCTGTCACCCATCTCCACTGCAATGTGTGTGCCCAAGTGAGCCCCTAAAGCCAAAGGAGTGCACACTGACAGTCAAGGCCTCCACAGCTACTCTTAGGCCAGGAGCTGGCCTCAACTCATGTCACAAGGATGCAGTGTAGTCTGTGCTCACATCTAACTCCTGAATACTCCCAGCCCCAACGCCTGTCACTCACTTCTACTACTGCATATGTGCCCATGGCTAGCCTGTGTACACCATGAGCCCCAACTCTTATCTCCAGCCTTCACTGCCACACACATGCCCATTGCTAGCCCCTGATGCCACAGGAGTTCAGGCTGAAACCCTGGCCCTTGCAGCTTTTCAAGTGCCCAGATCTGCCCTGACTTCTGTCAATGGTCTGCCCTGCAGCCTGTGCTGACAGTCAGCTCCTTTAGCAGCACACTTGCTCAGTGCTGGCCTCGACGTTCATCACTGACACCCACTACTGAGAATACAATGATGGCAAGCCCATGCAGTCACAGTGCATGTGTATGTGCTACAGAGTCAATGCAATTTTTTTCCAAAATTCCAATGTTATTTTTCACAGATATATAAAAGAAAATCTTCTAAAATTCATACGAAACCCCTAAAGACCCCAAATAGCCAAAGCAATCTTGAAAAGAACAAATCTTGCCAAATCATACGTTTTGATTTCAAACTATATTACAAAGCTAGAGTAAACAAAACAGTATTATGGTATTGGCATAATAAGAGACATATAGACTAATGGAAAATAATCAAGAACCTGGAAATAAACCCCCACATAGAAGGTCAACTAATTTTGACAGTGGAGTCAAGGATACTCAATAAGTGGTTTTGAATATTTACTTGAAAAAAAGTGAAATTGGTTGCTCAAAAATTAACCCTAAATTTACTAAGGACTTAAATGTAAGACATGAAATCATAAAAGTCCTAGAAGATGACATAGAAAGCTCCTTGACATTAGTCTTGACAATGATTTTTGGATATGACACCAAAAGCATAAGCAATAGAAGTAAAAATAAACAAGCAGAACTATATCCAACTAAGAAGTGTCTACACAGCAAAAGAAATAATCAACAAAATTAAAAGGCAGCCAAAAGAATGAGAGAAAATATTTTCAGATCATACACATGATAATGGATAGCTACATAAGGAACTCATAAAACTCAGTAGCCAAAAACAATCTGGTTAAAAAATAAGCAAAGAATGTGAATGTTTTTCCAAAGAAAACATACAAATGGCCAAAAGACACATGGAAAGATGCTCAATATCACTGTCACTAATGATCAGGGAAATGCAAATCAAAACCACAATGAGATATCACAACATTCCTGTTAGAAAGGCTATTATCACAAAGACAAGAGATAAGTATTGGCAAGGATGTGGAAAAAAGGGAAAACTTTTACACTGTTATTGAGAATATAAAATGTTACAATCAATATAAAAAACAGTACGGTGATTCTTCTGAATATTTAAAGCAGAGTTACCATACAATGCAGTAATCTCATGTCTGAGTATATTTCTGAAGGAAATGAAATCAAGAACTCAAAGAGATACTTGCACTGCCATTTCCATTGTATTAATAGTATCATTTACAATAGCTAAAAATATGGAAACAACCTAAGTTTACATCAAAAGACAAACCAATAATGAAAATGTGATAGCCACGTACATACACATATGGCCGAATATTATTCAGGCATTTAAAAAAAGCAAACTTGAAACATTAATAATGGAATGTTAAGGTATTATGCTAAGGGATAAATCAGAGAGAAAGACAAAAACTCACCTTTGTGTGGAATCTAAAATAGATGAACTTATAGAAACAGAGTGTTTAATGGTGATTGCCAGGGGCTGGAGATGGGGGGAAATAAGATTTTGGTCAAAGGGTACAAACATCTAGTTATAAAATGAGTTAGTTCTGGAGCTCAAATGTAAACCATAGTGAACAACACAATATTATATACTTCAAAGGTGCTAAAGAGAGTAAATATTCAATGTTCTCCCACAACAATAACAACAAGAAATGGTAATCAAGTGAGGTTATGGATGTGTTAACTACCCTTTTTTGGTAAGAATTTTGCAACATATACATGCCTCAAATCATCAGGCTATACATCTTAAACTTACACAATGTTATGTCAATTATATCTCAATATAATTGGAAAATAAAATAAGCAGTAATGCCAATCTATATTTATAAAATCTAAATTTAAAAATCTAATATTTGCTAGGAAAATGACTTATGTTGCAGTATGATTTCAAATATTTTTCTAATTATATATATCTATTGTGTAAAGATGTTTGAATAGAATTACTCAATGAGGAAAATAAGTCATCTATAAAATAAGCCCAGAAATTATGATTTCTAACTCTAAAGCCTGAGCAATAGCCTAGCTATAAAAATAAAATATACACACACATATTCAAAATATATACAAACATTTGATACTTAAAAAGTCACATATACAGAATATACTAATGAGTCAAAGAAATAATGTATATTTTGCTCTGTGTCCATAATCTTGCTTTTTATCTTTAAGAGACACATTTGTTAAAGCACTTCATAATCCCCGTGGGAAAAAATATGCCAAAATTTTAATTATACTATAGAATAATCTGATCTCTTTAAAATACAGTATTCTTGTATGATGTTTGGGAAGGAGTCTCAAAACTACATTCAAACATCACTCAAAAATGCTGAAGGGAATGGAGGAAATGGTGTGTTTCCAAAGAAGTGAGAAGTGAACCTTGTTCTGTGTTCAGGTGCACATGTACTTCCCTAGCCCTAATCCCTTGATTAGATCTATGAATACTGAAAAAAAATTATCTTAAAAATAAATATTGTGCCAGTTATCCAGTTATATACTTCACACTGTAACTTACTGGATTACTTATTGATTTGGTTTTGGTTGGGTTGATAATTACAAATTGCAACATATCTACAGGTGGGCTGAATTAGTATTGGTAGCATTTATGAAAAATTTATCTAAAAATCAGTGGCTACTAGGGTTATTAATCTTTGGGCAAACGCTTTTCTTTTTCTGTCACCATCAGAATGACTTATGAGTTTCTGCACAGTTTAGGCTCAGGTAGAAGAGGTGTATTTCATCAGTGTGACTGAGTTATGGCAGAAACCATGTAGAAAAGCTGTGAAGCCACAGACACGGAACTGCTGAAGTGATCTATCTGTGCACAGCTTTTTATCTCCAGTGACTTCTCTCCTGTGGTACAGTTACTGTTCATGCCATTGTGTGATTTCATGCTCAGGCAATTTCTTTTTCTGCTATACAAGCTGATAGATTTTGCTTTTTTAAAAAAGTTTATTTTTTATCTACTTTCAGTTTAGCTGTGGTTTAAGTCACCAGGCATTGTTTATCTTACGAAATGTTTAGTACTATTGCTGTTATATATTACAATGATATACTATGTATGTCGCAGTTCAGACTTGTTGAAATTGAATTTGGGAGGAAGTACTCTACACTCATATTAATTCAGTTCTAACAGTGTGACAGAAGTACATTGTTTATGCACTAGAACTATTTGATAAAGGCATTAAGGTACAGTGAGAAAATTGCTAATTCCAGTAAAATTTATGACAATGTAGTGTCTTGAAATGGTTGATAAAGCTTAAAAAGAACTATTTCTTGCAAAATAGACAGCTACAGTATATACTTACAAATCTTTCAAAAACCAATTTATATTTACTTAAAATTTGTAGGATATAAAATTATTTTTGCATTTGATAGGATGAACCACAAAGGAAGTACTTGCTTGACCCTAAAGTAACTACTTATATTTACAGTCATTGTAACTAGAAAACACTTGTTTATAGTTATTGCTAGTAGGACAGAATAATTTAATACTACTCCTCATCTTCAAGTTTTTTCCTTGAAAGCATATTCAAATATAAAAACAGTGCTTATACAATTTTTTTAAACTTTAATGAAAACAAAGGTGAGGATAAAACATCAATAATTTTACACACATACACAAAACCCACACATAATCAATGTCAATAGCTTGAAAGAGTTCCCTTCTATTTCTGTTCTATATAATGAGAGTCCAGTCACTTTATTTTGTGTGAGACACTATAGAATAAATGTAAGGGAAATGGATTCTTAATTCACATTGCCGAGGTTTGATTCACAGTATTGTGATATCAGGCTGGTTAGTGGTTAATCTTTGATTCTCAGATTGTGCACAAGGTAGGAATAATAATAGTACCTAATTCATAAGGTTATATAAAAGGAGAGAGTATTATTGAATAAGAAGATTAAAGAATAGAAAAAATAAATGGAAATGTAGAAAGATTATGTGATGTATTAGATATGATCAAAGAAGGACTAGCATTTAGCATACATAAAATTAGGACTAAAGTAGTATATTGGTTAGGACATTTATAAAACTAGTAAAACATAAAAGAGGAACATTCAAGAGATTTAATAATCCTCACACGAATCTGTAATTTTAAAATCAAATAACTGAAAATTAAGATTCAAAACACAGACTAATACCAGATTCATGTAAAGTTCATGGAACTCCTTAAAACTAATTTTTACTGGCACATCTGATATGTTTTCATAGAATTCCTAATACTGTATGGGAAAACTGTAGAGGCCTTGAATGATGTTTACTTCTGCACAGCAAAAGAATTGGATTTCTTTCTAGCAGAGATTACATGCAGATTAGTCTGCACGAGCTCCATAAGAATGTCAGTATCCCTGGTTAGATTTTTAGTCTACAAGGGCTCTTTTCTGCTTATCTGTATTTTCCAGCATTTTGTTCGCTGCATTAGAGGCTTAGGAGGTGGCAAATACTTAGGGAGAAGCTAATGGAGAATTTCAGGCTCACATCTGTGATTCTCTTGCTAGTATCATGGCCCCTCAATTCCCTGCCCTCTGGCATTTCTGAACTCCAGTCTTTGCCTTCACAGCCCACTGAAACTCTCCCAAGCAACCTATCCAGCTACACGCTTGCCCTTTCTTCATAGCATAGGAAATTTGCAGATATCTGAATGAAATAAACACTGTCCTCCTGTCTTTGTTGGTAATCCTAAAGCTTATTCTTTTAAATGCATGCTTTAGACTTGCATTCATTGGGAGTGTTAGTCTGATACAAATTTCTCTGTTGAGACCACAGAACCAGTGATTTTTAAATCCAGAATCTATCCTGGGTCTCTGTAATGGCACTAACAGACGACAGGCTTCTACTTCGGAGAAGGCAACGGCACCCGACTCCAGTCCTCTTGCCTGGAAAATCCCATGGATGGAGGAGCCTGGTAGGCTGCAGTCCATGGGGTCGCTAAGAGTCGAATTACCCCCTATAATACCAGTGTCCTCTTCAATTGTAGCCTTTGAGAACAGTATTTAAAGCAGATAATCTTAATACACAGAACATGGAATCGACAGGTTGATGAAAAAAACTTCATTCACAAGAGAAGTGATGCTTGATACTCTTCCTAGTAGGATTTCACATTGCTAGAGACCAGTGAGGGCTGTGCACTTCTCATTATTTTCCACTTTTTATGGTAGTTTTTAAAAATTTTCCTTGTACTCTTGGATCACTCTCCAAATATATCATGGGCAGGTAACTTATAATTCAGTTTATGTATCTTCAAACCACAAGAAGTTATAGTCAGACCTGATGAGAAGGATTAAACATTACTCAGCTATCTTTTATTTTGACCTGGATGCCCCAAAAGATGGGGCTTTGCAGTATTTGTTTTAAGGGGGTGGGAAGATGTGTATATGAATATTATGTATGAATGTTAGGTGGCCAAGATGTGAATTGCAAGACAGACTCTTTGTTGCTTACATAATAAATAGCCTTATGTACTAATCAAACTCTGATTTGTTGAAGGTACCAAAAACTTCTAACTTCACTATCTTCTTCACTATCTAACTTCACATTATGAAGGTAAAGCCAAGATAATCTCAGTCCTGGGCCCTGACCATCAAGTTCAGTTCAGTCGCTCACTTGTGTCCGACTCTTTGTGACCACATGAACTGCAGCACGCCACCCTGTCCATCACCAACTCCCAGAGTCCACCCAAACCCATGTCTATTGTGTCAGTGATGCCATCCAACCATCTCATCCTCTGTCATCCCCTTCTCCTCCTGCCCTCAATCTTTCCCAGCATCAGGGTCTTTTCCAATGAGTCACCTCTCTGCATCAGGTGGCCAAAGTACTGGAGTTTCAGCTTCAACATCAGTCCCTCCAGTGAACACCCAGGACTGATCTCCTTTAGGATGGACTGGTTGGATCTCCTTGCAGTCCAAGGGACTCTCAAGAGTCTTCTCCAACATCACAGTTCAAAAGCATCAATTCTTCGGCACTCAGCTTTCTTTATAATCCAATTCTCACATCCATACATGACTACTGGAAAAACTATAGCCTTAACTAGATGGATCTTTGTTGGCAAAGTACTGTCTCTGCATTTTAATATGCTATCTAGGTTGGTCATAACTTTCCTTCCAAGGAGTAAGCGTCTTTTAATTTCATGGCTGCAGTCACCATCTGCAGTGATTTTGGATTCCAAAAAAATAAAGTCTGACACTGTTTCCACTGTTTCCCCATCTATTTCCCATGAAGTGATGGGACCGGATGCCATGATCTTTGTTTTCTGAATGTTGAGCTTTAAGCCAACTTTTTCACTCTCCTCTTTCACTTTCATCAAGAGGCTCTTTAGTTCTTCCTCACTTTCTGATGACATAAGGGTGATGTCATCTGCATATCTGAGGTTATTGATATTTCCCCAAGTAATCTTGATTCCAGCTTCTGCTTCCTCCAGCCCAGCATTTCTCATGATGTACTCCGCATATAAGTTAAATAAGCAGGGTGACAATATATAGCCTTGACGTACTCCGTTTCCTATTTGGAATCAGTCTATTGTGCCATGTCCAGTTCTGTGACTAGATGTGATAGACAGAGTGCCTGATGATCTATGGAATGAGGTTCATGACACTGTACAGGAGCCAGAGATCAAGACCATCCCCAAGAAAAAGAAATGCAAAAAAGCAAAATGGCTGTTTGGGGAGGCCTTACAAATAGCTGTAAAAATAAGAGAAACGAAAAGCAAAGGAGAAAAGGAAAGATATTCCCATTTGAATGCAGAGTTCCAAAGAATAGCAAGGAGAGATAAGAAAGCCTTCCTCAGTGATCAATGCAAAGAAATAGAGGAAAACAGCAGAATGGGAAAGACTAGAGATCTCTTCAAGAAAATGAGAAATATCAAGGGAGCATTTCATGCAAAGATGGGTTCAATAAAGGACAGAAATAGTATGGACCTAACAGAAGCAGAAGATACTAAGAAGAGTTGGCAAGAATACACATAAGAACTGTACAGAAAAGATCTTCTAGACCCAGACAATCATGAAGGTGTGATCACTCAAACTCACCTAGAGCCAGACATCCTGGAATTTGAAGTCAGGTGGGCCTTAGGAAGCATCAGTACAAAAAAAGCTATTGGAGGTGATGGAATTCCAGTTGAGCTATTTCATACCCTAAAAGATGATGCTGTGCAAGTGCTGCACTCAATATGTCAGCAGATTTGGAAAACTCAGCAGTGGCCAAAGGACTAGAAAAGGTCAGTTTTCATTCCAATCCCAAAGAAAGGCAATGCCAAAAAATGCTCAAACTACTGCACAGTTGTACTCATCTCACATGCTAGTAAAGTAATGCTCAAAATTCTCCAAGCCAGGAGTCAGCAATACATGAACCGTGAACTTCCAGATGTTCAAGCTGGTTTTAGAAAAGGCAGAGGAACCAGAGATCAAATTGCCAACATCCTCTGGATCATCGAAAAAGCAAAAGAGTTCCAGAAAAACATCTATTTCTGCTTTATTGACTATGCCAAAGCCTTTGACTGTGTGGATCACAATAAACTGTGGAAAATTCTGAAAGAGATGGGAATACCAGACCACCTGACCTGCCTCTTGAGAAACCTGTATACAGGTCAGGAAGCAACATTTAGAACTGGACATAGAACTGACCTTCCAGAGCAGTTGACAAAAATGCCAGCACCTGTCTCCTTTCTGACATTTTATAACATGAAAAATAAAGCTCTGAGTTGTCTGAAGTACTATACAACGATCCCTTTTCCTTACAAGTAAATCCCACAGTTTCAAATCTGTATTATTATGAGTAGTGAGCACCACACAATATTTTCCTTTCCTCAAAGGACCCTCAAATCTGCATTTTATGGAGCTGTCTACAAAACATATTTGTTCGCTTCTCTAGTAAAATGGCTTGAAACAGACTATGATTCTTACTTTGGCAATTAGATACAGAGTACAATATTTTTTATATGACATGGCTTCAGTTGCTTTAATAATAGATTTAGAATAAAGGTGGTCAATAAGTCAAAGATGTGAAATTAAAGCCATGCATTTCTTTGCAACCTGTATTCTAAATATATGAATGTATAAGAGAACATCTATTCAGTGCTAAGCTATTAATACCATGATGTTGTACAACTCTATTTGCTAATGTTTGACTCTTATGCTGTTTATATGCTCATAGGAAACAATCATTTTGTGCTGTAGTTAAAACCTCAACAGCCTTATATTTAAATCCCTAAGTTATTTGGATCTAAATCTCAGATGAGTTTTGCTTTCATTATTTTTTCTCTATGATTCAATTTTGTGCACTCATCAAATAATTACTCTATCCAATGTCTATGAAATCATCTAGATTCTTGTGGATAAAAGGGGGTCAGGGAAATACAGAGGAGAAGGAGGAAGATTGGAGTGGGTAGAAGAAAAAGACATAAACATGAGGAAAGAGAGGGAGCAGATGGTACTATTTTTTTCTGTATTTTCATTTTACCATATACTAGAGTAACACCATATATATAAAGTCATTTCATCTTTCAACATTATGCCATAGGTACTATCATAATCATTTGAAAGTAAGAAAATCAAGATTTAGTGTTTTATGAGATTTTCCCCAAATTCAAAGAAGCAGTAATAGAAAAAGGGCTCAATTCACTATGCCTGTCTCAGAAACCAGTACAGCTTAGTAACACATAAACTGTATTTTCTCAGACCTTTCTTTATTACCAAAGGCCGATATGTGGCAGAGGGTGAAACAAGGCGATGATTTTCTTCCCCACAGATCTTCAGTTCATTCTACTGCTGACTTTCTAGGATTTAATGTACGATTGCCTGGGAATCTCTATCTTAAGTCTGAAGTTTTACTGGGATTTTTTTCACCCAAAGAATACTAAAATTAAGAAAAAAAAACATTCTAAGACATTTCCTATTTGAAATAGGCCTGCATGCATGCTAAGTCATGTTAATCATGTCTGACTCTTTGCAGCCCCATAGTCTGTAGTGCATCAGGCTCTTCTGTTCATGGAATTCTCCAGGCAAGGATACTGGAGTGGGTTACCATGCCTTTCTCCAGAGGAATCTCCCCAACCCAGGTATTGAACCTGCACCTCTTATGTCTCCTGTATTGGCAGGGTTTTTTTTTTTTTTTTT
>SJYQ01002854.1:512374-528915 GCA_006410935.1 Redunca redunca
AGTCCATTCTGAAGGAGATCAACCCTGGGATTTCTTTGTAAGGAATGATGCTAAAGCTGAAACTCCAGTACTTTGGCCAACTCATGTGAAGAGTTGACTGATTGGAAAAGACTTTGATGCTGGGAGGGATTGGGGGCAGGAGGAGAAGGGGACGACAGAGGATGAGATGGCTGGATGGCATCACGGACACGATGGACATGAGTCTGAGTGAACTCCGGGAGATGGTGATGGACAGGGAGGCCTGGCGTGCTGCGATTCATGGGGTCGCAAAGAGTCAGACATGACTGAGCAACTGAACTGAACTGATGCTCCTTCAGAGTGTGTGCTCCATAGTTAGAAGATATTCTTAGATTTTCTAATGAAGATAACTCAGTTTTTAATCACTTTTGTGTATGTGCTCAGTTGTGTCCGACATTTTGTGACCCCATGGACTATAACCTGCCAGGCTCTCCTTGTCCATGGAATTTTCCAGACAAGAATATTGGAGTGGGTTGCCATTTCCTACTCCAGGGGATCTTCCCTGCCCAGGGATTGAACCCCTGTCTCTTGCAATGGATAGGCGGATTCTTTACCCCTGAGTCACCTGCTGCTACGCCTACTGCTGCTAAGTCGCTTCAGTCGTGTCCGACTCTGTGTGACCCCATAGACAGCAGCCCACCAGGCTCCTCCGTCTCTGGGATTCTCCAGGCAATGGAGTGGGTTGCCATTTCCTTCTCCAATGCATGAAAGTGAAAAGCGAAAGTGAAGTCACTCAGTCGTGCTTCGCGACCCCATGGACTGCAGCCTACCAGGCTCCTCCATCCATGGGGTTTTCCAGGCAAGAGTACTGGAGTGGGGTGCCATTGCCTTCTCCTGAGTCACCTGGGAAGTCCCTTAATCATTCTTGGCCATGTATAAATTACACAATTATAGTTACTTGACATTCTGTCCAATTCTACCACAGGGAGCTTAGAGTCACATTAGCAATATGTATAGATATATGTCCAAAGATCCAACAAGGTTTCATGTCACTCTATTACCACCATTACCCTCTTGTTCTAGTGCTAATCACCGCGACTTTCCCCTGTCCCTTGGCAATGATCTCGTGCCTCTAGACGGTATGAGATTCGAAGATCACTGCCAAGGCAGCAATGACTTCCACAGCTGTGCTTGCAAAATGAGCTACATCTATAAGAGCAGATACAGTGGAGGGAAAAGTGAGAGGTCTCTTTATTTTGGTTTCTGCCTGAAAATCAAGAAGCTAAATATATGATCACTAGATAAATGACACTGTAATTTTGACAGCTGTCACTGTCAGATTAAGTGGAAAAAATCCTATTCTACTCCACAATTCCAGGCTTTGACACTACGTGATTCCTTCAAAATATCTTTTTGATCAGGCATAATGATACATATGATGAATGACATTAGCAGATCTGCTATACTTCTTACCTTTGCTTGATACCAACTAGACTAGAAGGATTTTATGTCAACAATATGCTGGCCAGAACCATCTTTTGCAGTAGATTTTACACAAGGCTCAGCACTTCAAAACCAACAACTTGTGGTATCCACGTACCTCTAATACATTCATCTGAACAATATCTAAGCACATACACACACAATTTAGATTAGCTACTGGGAAAGAGCAAGCATGCTAAGTTGCTTCAGTCATGTCTGATTCTTTGTAACCTTGTGGACTATAGCCTGCCAGGTTCCTCTGTCCATGGAATTCTCTAGGCAACAATACTAGAGTAGGTTGCCATACCCTCCTTCAGAGGATCTTCCTGACCCAGGGCTCAAACCCACATCTTCTGTGTCTCCTGTACCGGCAGGTCTTTACCACTGAGGCATGTGGGATGCCCAACTGGGAAAGAGTAGGCATCCTCTTTTCCATACTCAAAACTGTCTCAGAGGGGTGAGAGAGATACAGAATAGACTAAACCAAACATGTAGCTGGGACTGAACCTATTTAAGACTTGCTGGTAACAACAGAGATGCCCCCACATGCCTTGCAGACACAGGAGTAAGAATAAATGTTACTTTAAGCCACTGAGTTTTGGGATGATATAGTCTGCAGCCTTACTATGACAATAGCTGACCAGAAGTTGACACTGGCAAAGGAGGTGTCATTTCAACAAAATGTGATTTTGATCAGGGCTACAGGCTGCAAGAAAACTGCTATAAATGGCCAGAAAAAGTGAGGAAACTCTAATGAAATACCAGAAAAATCTGACCTGTGGATTTTAGTACTGAAACTGTTACTAGTTATTGCCTGCATTTGGAAGATTACGTGCCGGATAAACATACAGAGGTACCAAAAAATGATGAAATCTGAAAAGAAACAGCCAGTTTTCGAGCAGTGTTTAGTAGTAGTAGAGATAATACAAGATTGCAGAGTTGCTAAATGAAATTATTTTTTGACAGATTAAAGGTATGTCTAATAAGACAAGGAAAATGCCTAACTCAGAGATTATCACTAAAAAAATCTCAGGATAAAGATTCAGTGAAGCCTGTTATCTAATCTTTTATTAAAACTTCTAAATTAATTAACATCTCTTAAAATTATGCCTCTAAAATGAACAAAAGGCCATTCAGCAAGATAAAAGTGATGCTGGATGAATAAAGTAGTACTTTTACTAAAACATGATACATCCAAAATACATATAATTGAATCTAGAAAAAGAGGTTTGGGGAAAGAATTGTGGACATACTAATAGATTTTGGCAGAAAGTGAAAGTCTCTCAGTTGCATTGGACTCTTTGTGACTCTATGTACTATACAGTCCATGGAATTCTCCAGGATGGAATACTGGAGTGGATAGCCTTTCCTTTCTCCAGGGGATCTTCCCAACCCAGTTTGGGAAGATCACACCCAGGTCTCCCTCATTGCAGGCAGATTCTTTACCAGCTGAGCCACAAGGGAAGCCCAATTTTGAAAAATACATTAAAAAAAAACCCCACATATATTTATGGGTAAAGTATAGCTGTGTTAGCAAAAAGCACCGCCACCTTAGACTATAAGAGATTAAGAGTTTTTGAGATATTAATTGCTTCTTGGTCTCCAATTCTGCACGTAAATAGATTGCCAGAAAGATGTCTTCCAATCTTGTCTTCATAATTGACCAAGGAGGTGATTAACAAAAAAGAAATTAATTCCTAGAAGGCAGGGCTGAGAATAGTAGTCTATGGACCTAATAAAAGGATATAAGTCAAGGAATATTTTCAAGCCCCAGTTAGTGTCAAGTAAAATTTCAAAACTGTTATAGACCAGTGATTACTAAATCTTTCCCATATTCCAAAATTAAATGGGAGAATTTGTTGTTGTTATCCCATGACTCTTGTATCATCATATGACAGAAAATTTTATTTTAGTTTATAAGTCTTCAGATCAAGAGACTCTACAACTAGACCTCAACCAGATCAAGAGATACTGGACTTTGTACCTGATATCACGATTGGTTGAAACTTTTACAAGTCCTGTGATAATGAAAGGGAGAATCAGATGCTTTTAGCAAGACATGATCTTAGCTCTACAGCTAAAAATGAAATCATAGCCTAGTGGTTAGGAGTATATTGAGTAGCTAAACTAGAATTTTAAATACTAACTCTTACTTGAACTTTATATTCAAAATGGTACTAATAATATATACCTAATCTTATTGTAATGAGCGTTTAATGTACCATATGCAAATGTGACATACCATGATGACTCTTATATTGTGGTCCATGCTGTTCTCAGCTGAATAACCAGTTTTAATTCATTTATATCCATTTTGGTATATTAAAAGACTACATTTTCAAGAAGGCAATAAATAGTCGTGATGACACACAATGACTTTGAAAGCTGATGAAATGTTTTAACTGTAATTTGTTCTTACATATAATTCTTCCATTAACAAAGATATTTAGTCTATTCAAATGTCCTATTTTTAATGACAATGATCTACTTGCATAACTATGCTAATGATATATGTTAATTTCAACTATAAATTCTGGTTATTAAACTTTTATATTACTGTTTATAGGAAGAGAATATATTAATAGCTAAGAAAAGGTATAGTTAATACAATAATTTTAGGTCAGATTTCCCTCTTGGAAATGTTTTTTGAATATACCTACATTAAGAATTTTCATTTGCCAAGTGGATATAGTAGTTAGTTTTGCAAGTTACATTTTAGTTTCATATTTTTTAACTTTGAGAATCATCATTCAACCATTCTTTTGTACAACAAAATGCTGTAACAGCACTTCTAGTGTGCTATGAGTCACTCTATTATAATTATGACAGAGCTATTCAGCCAACATTATACTATTGTTTTCAGAAACAAATCACAAGTTTTAAAAGGGACCTGCTCTTTATTTCTGCCATACACACAAACAGCCAGCCACAAACACACTCAAGTTTTAGGGAAGCAAGTCTAAGTCATAAATCCTGATTGTATATAAAATGAAGTTGCTATTATTATTTCATAATAATAACAGGGAAGCCTGGCGTTCTGCAGTCCATGGGGTCGCAAAGAACTGGACTTGACAGAGTGACTAAATGACAACAAATTATTACTTTTAGAGGTAGATTTTAAAATTGGTTACATCTGGTTCTAAAAGAAGCTAAACTGAATTTTAGTAGGTTAATATTACTAAACAATTATGATAAACAGAACTTTGCACTGGACTATCTGTCAAGATCTTGTTTACAGGTTTAGAAGTGATGTGGCTTTGTAACCCCCCTTGTCAAGTGTTCCTATCAACACTATGTATCCAGAAAAAAAATGAACACACTACTTAAAAAAGATACATGTACTCAATGTTCACAGCAGCACTACTTAAAATATCCAAGCACAGAAACAACACAAGTGCCCTTCAACAGATGACTGGTTTAAGAAGATGTGATCTTCATACAATGGAATATTACTCAACCATAAAAAGAGTGAAATATTGCCATCTGCAGCAACATGGATGGGCCAAGATACTATCCATACTAAAGAAGTAACATCACAGAAAGACGATTATTCTATGATATCACTGTAAGTGTAATATAAAAAATAATACAAATAAATCTACATACAAAACAGAAATAGACTCACAGACATAGAAAGCAAACTTACAGTTAGGAAAGGTGAAAGGGAGGGGACAAATAAAATAGGAGTATGAGATTAGCAGATACAAGCTGGAAGTGAAAGTCGCTCAGTCACGTCCTTCTCTTTGTGACTGCATGAACAATACTAATCCATGGAATTCTCCAGGCCGAAATATGAGAGCGGGTAGCATTTCGCTTCTCCAGGGGATTTTCCCAACCTAGGGATGGAACCTAGGTTTCCCACATTGCAGGCAGATTCTTTACCGGCTGAGCCACAAGGGAAGCCCAAGAATACTGGAGTGGGTAGCCTATCCCTTCTCCAGCGGATCTTCCTGACCCAAGAATTGAACTGGGATCTTCTGCATTGCAGGTGGATTCTTTACCAACTGACCTATCAGGGAAGCCCTAGATATAAGCTACTATAAATAAAATAGATATGCAACAAGGATTTACTGTGTAGCACAAGGGACTATATTCAACATCTTATAATAACTTAAAATGAAAATCAACCTAAATATATATATGTATATATACACACACACACATATATATACACATACATATATACACACACATATAACTGAATCACTTTTATGTATACCTGAAATTAACATAATATTGTAAATCATCTATAATTAAATTTTTTAAAAAATGGAAAAGAAATAGGTGAGCAACTGGGCTTGTTTCAGATCCTCTCTTGCAGCTTTATGCATAAGGACACTTGCACTGGATAGTAAAGGATAACATCCCATAAATATAGTTATCTGGCTAGCCCCTTGGAGAGAGTGGCCTTATGCTTTAACTTGGCTGTTTTCACTCAGAAGATCGTATCTGTAATTCTTGTCTAGAATAAGAAATCCTTTCCTCTAGGGCAACGGTAGCCATTGGCTCAAATGCTACTTCTCAGCCTGAGGTAACTATGGAAATCTCTTATCTTGAGTTCCTCATATTTAATCCTTAGAAGCAGAGTATCTTCTGAGACTTGTATTGATATCATTTAAATAGTTTGTTGCTTAATGTCATCACTGACTATGTCGTATATATAACTGACAGGATAAATCACAGATGCATACACTTTAAGTATATTCCACATAGTTTGTAGTATATCTATACTTGTGGCATTTTTTGCTTTCTCTTGTGTAAGGCCACTGGAATTNACAGATGCATACACTTTAAGTATATTCCACATAGTTTGTATTATATCTATACTTGTGGCATTTTTTGCTTTCTCTTGTGTAAGGCCACTGGAATTTATTTGTAATCTTTCACAGAGAGTTGTTCATATTCTGATTTGTTATCACAGTTTGCTATTTTCTTACTTCTTTCCTTAGATCTATTACCACCCAGTGAAGAATTTCTTTCACCATTAGTACAGTCATAGCATATGGAACATATAAATCATTTCACTCTCCTCTTTAAAATTACTTGTGACAAAGCTTTATTAAGGGGTGGGAAAATGAGATGAAAAATCCTTAGCTCAACAACTGTCAACTCTTAAGGAATTAGTCAACCGTGAATTCTATAATTCATGGCATTTTGCGTTAGTGGAAAATCTTTGGAAATCTAACCTCACATAAATTTTCTAGCCTCAATACTGTTTTTTTTTTTTTTTTTTAAGGAAACCATTTGGTCCATTTGACCCTCAGAGACAATCAAGTAGGTAGCCAGTATAAAGTTTTGATAACATATGGGTTAATTTAATAAAGTCCAACCAGTCAGGGGAACTGCTGGATTTAAAGGCATTTAATAAGATTAGACTTTCAAACATTATTTGGTGCATTAATTCAAATGTGCAAATTGGCACAGCCCAGCGGCCCAGGCATTTAAAAAAAAAAGAGAGCAGAAAGAAATAAAATTAATTTTAGAAAGGTATTAAAATAAAAGTACACTCACAATCTGAAATTGAGAACTGGAATTAGAGTTACTCAGTCTATTAAAGCTCACTGTTATTAGTATATGAGGCCACTAAGGGAGGTAGATTGGTAATGGTGCAAGCAGATATACATTTAAAATTATAAATTATCATTTTTGGGGGGCATTAAATTTGAATCTTCTATACAGTCTGCTCAGATAATTGCTACCAATACTAGAGCATATTTAAAGTATTAAAAATAAGACAGCATTCTATGAATTATAATTGAGGATTTTTGTTCTATAGCTGTTTTGGCATTTCAGGCTCATCGTGTTAATGCCTACCTGTTTACTTCTGCTGCCTGATAATTCAGATTCAGGCCAGTGTGTGAACCACAGAAAGAAAAAGTAAACTCTTGCTCTGAAAACTCAATACCATTGAAATCAACTTTGAAAACAGAAATAGAAAATCATTAAAAGCATATCCTGCCAGGCCCTTCTAAAATATAATATTTGTTGTATTTATGAGACAGCATGCTTTTTTGTAGTTAGTAAATTAAAACTAAAATGAAATTAAAATAGAGCCTGTTTCCACCATGTGGTAAATTAAAGTTACTATAAATCCATACCAAATATGAGTCAATTAATTCTACCTCAGCCAAAGCTCTGATGTTTCAGAGAACAGCAGATGTTACCCTTTCTACTACTCCATTAATATACCTAGTCAGTTATTCCACTGTTCTCCCTAGGGCAGAGAATAAAGGCATATTTTCCTTTCTGTTCTTTAAGCAAACCTACTTGCTCCCCGAAGCACAAGATTTAATTATCCTTGCTGCATTATATTTGCTTGAATAGCTACAGAAGCTATTAATGGGCATAACATTTTCTGATCTTTTTTCATGAAATTCAACTATGATATTTATGCTGATTTAATTACATCTAGCACATTAATTAGTCTACTAGTAAGAATGAAGGACTTAGGATTTATGACAAAATTTATTTCTATTGATTATTATAATATGTGACAGTTTGGTTATTGGGAGAGTTTAGACACAGAATTCACATATGTATGTAAGTGTCTGGGAAAAAGGAATTGGTGACCTACTGTAGTAACTAGCTGGATATGAGAGTATCTACCAAGAAAGGTCCCTGGAGCCCTAGTGGGTGCTAGATCAATCACTAAGTGGCTGTATCACCTTAGAAAATAATTTAACCTCTCCGTGTCTCAGTTCTATCATTCGTAAAAAGGAAATAATGGTAATCTTTATGTTACAGGATTCTTTTTATATTGGTTTAATTTCTGCAAAGCACTGAGAGCAATATCTGGCATATATATTCTCTATATTAGGTGTTATTGTTGCTTTTCTTCTTATTATTATTGAAAATAAGCAGAAGAGACAGACTTTGAAAAAACAGTGAATTTATGTTTGGTCACTTTGACTATTACATAGAATCTAATAAATATTAAAGTATTAAGGGCTATTTAGATGACCATGGATCTGGACTTCTGAGTATGTCAAAATTATTGGACTTCATAGTTTTGGGTAACATCAAATTGCAGTTACTACTTGAAGATAAGAAATGAAGGAGAAATTTGAGGGAAAACATGAAAAATTAAGGAGAGTGTTAGGACCACACATTGGGCATTGAAAGAATTTTGTCAGGAAAGGAATAAGGAATGTGAAGGATACTGGGGTGGAGAGAAAGAGATGATGGTTGGTTGTAAAAGGAGCAAGAAAATCTACAGTACAAAAAACTGTACAGTGATGTACAGTGTTATAAGCAGTAAACTAAAGACATTAAAGGAAGCTAATGGTTTTCAGTATGAAATGTACTGGTATCCTTGGAGTGTAGTTTGAGAAGAATCTCAGGGAAAGAAAGACACTGACTGCAATAAACTGGGGAGTAAAGGTGAGCTGAAGCAAAGGAAACAGTTCAGAAAACTTTGAAAATTTAGGTGGTCAGAGTGGCCTTTAAACTTGAGTAAAAAATGAAAGGGAAACAGTAACCACAGCCGTCCATAACTTGAGATATCACCACCTGACTGTCTTAAAACCCTCAAGCTCTGGGGTTAGTTTGAAGTGACTGAGTTGATAGTGGAGAAGCCAAAGCAGAGACTCTCCAGAGAAACCCATTTCCACACAGACCTTAAATAATTCGCATATTTAATGTTCCAGAAAATGTGAGCTTCTCATAGGAAATCAGAAAATGCCTATAAAAACAAAAGTATCATGAGTAAGATTTAACCGAAGAAATGCAAAGCAGGTTCAGAAACACAACAATGTCAGATATAGTTTAAAATAAGCACTTCTTAAAGTAATGAAAGAAGGGATTACAAATATGAGCAAAAAGAAACAGATTAGAAAAATGACTAAGCATAATGAAGTGCTTATGAAACCAATGAAATAAAATACAAACTCCAGAAATGAAAAGCATATTTTATTTAAAAGAAAACCTTAAAGTTTTATTGTCTGTCAAAACATGAAGATGTAATTTTTTTTTTGAAATTTTTATTTTAACTTTAGTTTACTTTACATTACTGTATTGCTTTTGCCAAACATTGACATGAATTCACCACGAGTGTAATTTTTTAATCAAATATAGTTCATAGTTTAAAGTTATGTATGCATGATATGTGTTAGTTTATCACAAATTATTGCAAACATGACAGTGTAAAAACCACCCACATTTCTTTTCTGAACGTTTCTGTGGGTCAGGAGCCTGGCCACAGATTCTACAAGGCTGCAATCACTGTGGTTGCTAGGACTGGGTTCTTATTGAGTTGCGGGATGTGGAATAAATCTGCTTTCAACTTAACTCAGGTTGTTGCAGAAATGGTTTCCTTGAAGGTATAATACTAAAGGCCCTGGCTGTTGTCTATAGGCTGACCTCAACTCCAAGGCACATGGCCTCCCAGCATAGTCACTTTATCAAGCCAGTCAAGAGAGAGAGATCCTAAGTGAGTCTAGGACATTTCATCACCTTTGCCCTATTCGATTGGTTAGAAGCAACTCGCAGGCCTCATTAGCACTCAAGGGGAAGGGATGACATAAGCACAGGGCATAAATACCAGGATACAGGCATTACAGGGATTTACCTTACCTTAGAGTCAGTCTGCCATATGGTAAAAATTAAAGCCATATAGAAATATATAACGTGAAATGCATAAAATAAACTGAAAAGTCAAGGTTTACCTCCTCCTCTCGTAATCTCTTATTCTACCCAATATTGTCTGCTATATGTAAGAGTTTCTTTTGTATTCTTCTGGAAAATAAAAAAACTTTGCCTTATATCCTCCCCAAATGAAAAATGGCCATTAGTAGATGCTAACTAAACGATGTCACTTCTACCCTCAAATTCGTATGCTGAAGTTCTAATATAATTGTATTTGGAGATAGTGTCTTTAAGGAGACAGTAATTAAGGTTAAGTGGGGTTACCAGGCAGAGTCCTAATCCAATAGGACTGTTGTCCTTGTGGAAAGAGGAAGAGACATCAGGCATGCATTGTACAGAGAAAAGGTCACGTGAAGACATAGTGAGAAAGTGACCATCTGTAAACCAAGGAGAGAGGTCTTACCAAAAACCAAACCTGATGTTTGATCTTGAATTTCCAGTTTTCAGAACTGTGAGAATAATAAATTTCCATTGTTTATGCCACACAGCTTGTGGTATTCTATTATGGCAGCCCTAGCAGATCAATACAGTAGCTTATACTTTTAGTGAACCTGAACGTATATCTGAAGACATTAATTAGAATGTGGCAAAGAAAAGGATGAAATACATGAGAGAAATATGGAAGAGGAATAGAGTAAAAGGTACTAACAAAACTGCAGTAGGGTACCAGAAAGAGAGAAGAAAAAGAATGTGACAAGGGGAATATATAAATAAATAATGGCTCCAAGAATTATGCAAAACTAATAAACATCACTCTAGAGCTTTGAAGGGTTTGATATTTTAGACTACTTGCAAGTTAAGTGGCCAGTTTTACAGAAGTTGGCAGAAGACAAAAGATGCCTTGGTCAGAGAAAGGACTTTATTACTCATGGACAAGTAGGGATATTGTACTTCATGTTGGTTAAGAAGTTCCTGATCTCCAAATCTGATAAGGGAGATAAAGAGGAGGGTCTAGGAGGATAATATTCATAGTAGATTGTGTGACAGCTGGGGAATTCTGAGTTTAGGGAACACAAAATTTTAAAGCGGTGGTCCAGTGGCTAAGACTCTGCTTCCAATGCAGGGGGCACAGGTTTGATCCCTAGTTGGAGAACCAGGATCCCACATGCAGTGCGATACAGCAAAAAAAAAAAAAAAGTGATTTTAGCAATGCTGCCCAATTTACCTAGAGGGACATATTGTTTTATTATTCTGATCAGGAAACAAATTTCTCCTTTGATCCAGAGGAAAATTGTATATTCCAAGGCTGTTTTCTATGCACACACCCTTAAAAAGATAAGCTGGAACAAAGCTCCCAATATCTCTTCATGAGATGTACAGGAATGTAGGAGACCCATGTAGAACTGCTTACAAACAAAGTCATTGCCTCTCAGAAAGTCTACTAACTTTCAAGATGGAAGAATTTAATGAAATTCTCATATGCATGTGTGTGTGTACATATATATATAAATTTTTTATACGAAAATTAAACTATGAAACACGAAAGGCAAAGAGGAATCTCAGAAGCAGCCTAAAAGACAGTTTACTGACAGTAGTCAGTAGTTAACTTTTCAAACTTCTCAGTATTTAGTCCTGAATATTCATTGGAAGGACTGATGTTGAAGCTGAAACATCAATACTTTGGACACTCATACGAAGAACTGACTCATTTGAAAAGACCCTAATGCTGGGAAAGATTGAAGGTGGGAGGAGAAGGAGACGACAGAGGATGAGATGGTTGGATGGCATCACTGACTCAATGAACATGAGTTTGAGTGAACTCTGAGAGTTGGTGATGGACAGGGAGGCCTGGCGTGCTGCACTCCATGGGGTCTCAAAGAGTTGGACATGACTGAACGACTGAACTGAAGTGACCTTTTCAAAGGTGACAATGGAAAGTAGGAAGCAAGAACTAAAATAATCTTATAAAAGATAACTATCCACCCAGAACTGAATAACCAGTTTCATTTTTCCAAACAAAACAACAGAACAGAATTTGCTACCAAGAGAATCTCACTGTTTAGCCAGAGGAACCTTATTTAGCCAGAGGAAAAGTGATCCTACTGGAAGGCCTGAGATATATAAAGAGATATGATAAGCAATGAAAGTGTCAAATATAGTTATAAATCTACACAAATATTAACTAAAATGCAGCAATGAAATTAAAAGGTGCTTACTCCTTGGAAGGAAAGTTATGACCAACCTAGATAGCATATTCAAAAGCAGAGACATTACTTTGCCAACAAAGGTCCGTCTAGTCAAGGCTAAGGTTTTTCCAGCAGTCATGTATGGATGTGAGTTGGACTATAAAGAAAGCTGAGCACCGAAGAACTGATGCTTTTGAACTGTGGTGTTGGAGAAGACTCTTGAGAGTCCCTTGGACTGCAAGGAGATCCAATCAGTCCATTCTAAAGGAGATCAGTCCTGGGTGTTCATTGGAAGGACTGATGTTGAAGCTGAAACTCCAGTACTTTGGCCACCTCATGCAAAGAGCTGAGTCATTGGAAAAGACCCTGATGCTGGGAAATATTGAGGGCAGGAGGAGAAGGGGACGACAGAGGATGAGATGGTTGGATGGAATCACCGATGGACATGGGTTTGGGTGGACTCCGGGAGTTGGTGATGGACAGGGAGGCCTGGAGTGCTGCGGTTCATGGGGTTGCAAAGAGTCGGACACAAGTGAGCGAATGAACTGAACTGAGTGATAATTTTTTTGTGGGTTATGATAGAACTCAAATATACAAAAAACCCACAGCATGTAAATCAGGAAGGGGATTATAGAAGCTAACCTGCTCAACAGAAGGATAAACATTAACTTTGATTTTAGAGTTTGATAAAATTTAGAAGGCATATTAAAATTTCTATAAAATTTACTGAAAGATCAGAAAGAGTATATATCTTTCAGAAGAGTAAAGGAAAATAAAAGGACTGTCACAGATACCATGAACACCCCAGTAAAATGTTTAATATAGTAAAACTGATCTTTAGATTAATAGACTCTGAGTAAAACAAATAGAACCATATTATTTCTCCAAAGGAAAAACATACAAATACCTTTGCTGAAAGTGTTTTGTCCAAGATTGCTGATGTAGTAACAATAGTTGAAAGAAGATATTTTCCCTAGATGAGTTTTACTGACTACGAATAACAGACTTTGGAAACTGATCACCAAAATCATGGTTTTTTTAAACTTTTATGTGCCAGTATAGATCCACTTGAAGCTTTGTCTCATAATGGGCAAGTTGATGGATTGTTTTTGTGAATTATCTTTCACAAATAGTATATTTTTTCAGGAATGTTTTCCCATCTATCATTTATTTATTTAAAGTTGTCTTGCTTTTTGAGTTAATTATTTCAGTGCCTAGTAGATTCAACTTCAAAATGATGCAGACACTTAAATTGTCCATATTATATCAATTTTTGTGTAGCTATTTTGGAAAAAAAAAGTTTTCAGTGAAAATCTGTTCAAAAACTATAAATTAATCAGNATCCATTTCAAACACTGATAGCATTTTTTATGACAACCTGTTATTATATCCCTCACATGTTAAAAGTTAGAGAAAAGATATGCATTATAATTATGTAAAAAGACTCTTTTTAAAATAGAAAAAACTACAAGGGTAGAAAAAGGGTGGAATTTCAAAATGTAATAAATTACCTCTATTTTAATGTGTTCTTTTCAGCACTTGGCATTATCTATAATGGTACTCTTCCCCAGAGGCTCAGCACCTTGCCCTTACATAGGTATTGTTGTTAAGGACTTAAGTAAACTTGGTAAAAGGTCTAATTATTGACAGAAAGTATTTGCCCTTTTATTTTCTGATACACAGTGGTATCAGCGTATTATGTTAATTATGGAACAGATTGCTTTATAGGTTTGATTTACTAGGCAGCAAAAATATTCTGTCAAAAATCAGTTCAAATGCATGCGTTGTAGAATTTCATGCATCTATATCGTTCTGACCCATCTCCCAGCTAATTATACGTTGAATGGAAAGGAGGCTAAAGTGCTGACAGGAGATCAAGTGGTATCTTCTGGTGACAGGAGAAAATGAGTGGGCACATCAATATGAATTAACATGCCTTGAAGCAGTTTTCTGCCGTTGAAAAAGTTAAAACCAATGGACAAAAAGTATTCCTTCTATCTGGATAGGAGGCTAACTATAATTACAGTTTCAGAAACAAAATTAGAAAGTGTTCAGTTTCTCCATTTAAGAGTTGTCATAATACTGAAAAATTTTATAGTGGTTTTAATATAACTGGAGAAGAAAATTCTGTCCAGATNAGATAATCTCCAAAGGTTAATAGTTACAAACATGTCTTTCAGAGTTGTTTTTAAAGTCTGAAGGATCATTTAAAGTTTTATTTGAACAATTTAAAGGTTAAACATTTAGAAATTAGTTGACTCAAACACGTCTATTTCAAATACTTAAGCCACCTATAATTGCCAATTACATTTCCCTCTATAAATGATACTCTCTGAAAAAAATATGCTTTCTTGTTTTGTTTTACATCCATATAGCATAAAGGATATCATAAGAGTCAAAATTTAAAAGCAAGGGGAAAAAAAATAGTGGAGAGGATCAAAGTGGCAAAACAGACTGACATGGAGCTCACTGCCCCCGAGAAACATATCAAAAATACATCTACATGTGGAACAGTTTTCACAGAAAGCCAACTGAAAGCAACAAAAGATTTCTTATATAACCAAAGCCACAGGAAAGATCCCCATGTAACTGGGTAGAACAAAAGGGAAAAAATGGAATCAAATGGGACCTGTACCCTTGGGAGTGAGCTGTCAAAGAGGGAAGGTTCCCTTGCTCTGGGAAACTCCTTCACCTGCATTCCTGCTGTTGTGTGTGGTACCTGAGTGCTTAAACTCAGGCTTCAGTGCACAGAACTGGGGAGAGGACTTGGTATGGCTACATGCAGACAGCCTGAAGGGCCTAGATTGTACAGGCAGCTATCGACTTGCATGGGATGGAGTGAGGGCTCACCAGAGGAGCCCCGTTATTATCCTGCAGAGGGTGGGGGATGCATCTGCCGTAGGAGCCCTTTGGTCAACAGCCTCACAATGAGGTGCAGCTCCAGTGGCTGCAGAAATGGAGAGCCTAGACTCGCCAGGAGTGGGACTGATGGCCCACAACTCAGCGATTCTACAACAGGGAAAGGTCTGGAGCAGCAGCAATGGAATTTGTGGGTGCACACAATGGGTGGCAGGTAGCCAACTGGTGGCAGCTCCTGAGAAGGGAAAGGCATTGGCTATTTTTACAGAAGTACTGATTTAGTTCTACCTACCTCACACTACAGCTTAGAACTGGATCTAGGGGCTTCTACTCCAACAACCAGGGAGCAGACCCTGCATCAACAGGGCTGTGAACAGCCAGAGAGCAAAGTGAAGACACCACCAACATCCGATGTAGGCTCTCATCACCACAACACCAAACACATCCCCTATCAAGGGGGTAATGGCCAGGACATTCTGATGAAAGACATGGCAGGCATAACAAAAGGGCACCAGCACCAAAAATATTGGACTCACCACATAGTCTACATCAGGAAGCTCCCACATAAAAACAGCCCTTAAAGGCCACAGTACATAACTGTTCCTCCTAAATTCAGAGTAAGAGAAATTTAAATAAAATGAAAAAGCAGAGGAACTACTACCAACTAAAAGGACAAGAGAAATCTCCTGAAAGAACAAATAAGGAAACAGACCACACCCGTCCACCAGACCCTGATTTCAAACAGCAGGTAATAAAGATGCTAAAGTAATTAAGAATGATTATAAAAAAGAAATGCAGATCACTGTAACAAGGAACTAGAAACTATAAGGAGGAGCCAATTAAAACTAGATAACTCAATTGCCAAAATAAAAAACAAGCTAAAGGCAACGAATAGTACACTAAATAATGAAGAAGAATGAATAATCATCTGGCAAACAGAATAATGGAAATCATCCAATTAATAGATAAAAAATTAAAGCAGCATATGAGATGCTATGAGATATTTAATAATATAATGCATGGTAATGTACTCAAATAGGTATTCCAGAAGGAAAAGAAAAAGAAAAGGGGATCATAAATGCATTTGAAGAACTTATGACTGAAAACTACCCAAACCTAAAGAAGGAAACATATATCCAGGAGCAGGAAGCACAGAGGGTCCCAAAGATGAAAAAGACTCACACCAAGACATATCATAATTAAAATAGCAAAGTTAAAGATAATTAGAAGATTCTTAAGGCAGAAAGAGAAATAAAGAGTCACTTACAAGGAAACCTCCATAAGGCTGTTTTCTCTGTAGAAACTTCACAGAAAAGAAAGATATATTCAAAGTCATGAAAGTGGAAAACCTGAAATCTAGGATACTCTACTGAGTAAGATTATCATTTAGAATAGAAGCAGAAACTAAGAATTTCTCAGACCAGAAAAAACTAACAGAATATAATACTTAATCCAATCTAAAAAATAATACCT
>SJYQ01002854.1:531483-580359 GCA_006410935.1 Redunca redunca
CCAGGCCTCCCTGTCCATCACCAACTCCCAGAGTTCACTCAGACTCATGTCCATCGAGTCGGTGATGCCATCCAGCCATCTCATCCTCTTTTGTCCCCTTCTTCTCCTGCCCTCAATCCCTCCCAGCATCAGAGTCTTTTCCAGTGAGTCAACTCTTCACATGAGGTGGCCAAAGTACTGGAGTTTCAGCTTTAGCATCATTCCTTACAAAGAAATCCCAGGGCTGATCTCCTTCAGAATGGACTGGTTGGATCTCCTTGCACTCCAAGGGACTCCCAAGAGTCTTCTCCAACACCACAGTTCAAAAGCATCAATTCTTCAGTGCTCAGCCTTCTTCACAGTCCAACTCTCACATCCATACATGACCAGTGGAAAAGCATAGCCTGGACCAGACGGACCTTAGTGAACAGATATTCTAGACAGAATGTCAATAAGGCAATAGGGATGATAAATAACAATAGAACAGTTTGACTTATTTGATATCTACTGGACACTACATCCAAAGACAACAGAATACACATGCTTTTCAAATGCTCATTGAATATTCTCTAGCACAGACCACACACTAGTATACAAAACAAGCCTCAACAAATTTAAGAGAACAGAAATTATTTCAGTCATCTTTTCTGATCACAATCATATGAAATTAAAAACCAACCACAGAAAGAGAAACAAGGAAAAAAAATCTGATTGTATGGAGACTAAAAAACTTGATACTAAAAAACCAATGGGNTGCAAAGAGTTGACTCATTGGAAAAGACTCTGATGCTGGTAGGGATTAGGGGCAGGAGGAAAAGTGGATGACCGAGGATGAGATGGCTGGATGGCATCACCGACTTGATGGACATGAGTTTAAGTGAACTCCGGGAGCTGGTGATGAACAGGGAGGCCTGGCATGCTGCTATTCATGGGGTCGCAGAGTCGGACATGGCTGAGTGATTGAACTGACTCACTGAAAGATATAAAACAAATCCTGAGACAGAGAATAAGAAATTGACAGGAACACAGTAATGATGGAGACTTTGTCACCTCACTGACATCAGTTCAGTTCAGAGCTAATTTTTGAAAGGACAATCAAACTGACAAACACTTAGCTAGGCTAAAAGAGAAAAGAAAAAAGGAGAGGGGATCCAAATACATAGGAAATGAATGATGAGACATAGTAAATGCTGCAGAAAAAAAATCATAAGGAAATACTGTAAAGAATTATAGGCCAGTGGATTGAAGAACCTAGAAGAAATGGACATGTTTCTAGAAACATACAGTCTTTCCAATTGAGTCAATAAACAGATAATTTGAAAAGATCAATTACTAGATGTAAAACTTGATCTGTAAAAAATCAACCAAACCAACCACCCCCCACCCCAACTCCTTGTATACAGAAGTTCAAGACCAGATGGCTTCACTGGGGAATTCTACCAAACATACAAAGAAGACCTAACATCGATCCTTCTCAAACTCTTCCAAAAGAATGAAGAGTGAGGGAACACTCCCTAAGTCATGCTATGATGCTACCATCATCCTGATATCAAAACCAAACTTTGATGAATATAGATGCAAGTCTCCAATAAAATATTAGCAAACTGAAACCAACAACACACAAAAAGGATCATAATACACTACAGTCAAGTTGAATTCATTCCAGGTTGAAAGGATGGTTCCTCACATGTACATTAATGTGATACACCACATCAAGCAGAGGAAAAAACCCACATAATGATCTCAATAGATAAAGAAAATGCAAGACTGTGATTTAAAAACCCTCATCAAATTGGGTATAAACACATCTCAACATAATAAAAGCCATTTTGATAAACCCACAGTCAATATAATTCTCAGTGGTGAAAAGTTGAAAGCCTTTCCACTAAATTCTGGAACAAGACAAGGAAGCTGACTCTCACCATGTCTGTTCAACATAGTATTGGAAGTCCTAGCCAAGCGATCAGATAAGAAATAAAAGGTAATCAAATTAGAATGGAAGAGGTAAAATTGTCATTATATGTAGATGACATGATACTCTATATAGAAAATCCTAAATTCCCCACACTAAAACTATTAGAAGTGAGAAATGAATTCAGCAAGGTAGATTAATGCAAGATTAATATACAGAAATTTGTTGCATTTCATTACACTAACAATGAAATACCAGAAAGTAAAAAAAATCCCATTTAAAACCACATCAAAAAAAATACATATGAATAGCCTAACCAAGGATGTAAAAGACCTATAAACTGAGAACTATAAAACACTGCTAAAGAAGATTCAAGGAAATAGAAAGATATTCCATGCTCTTGGATTAGAAGAAATAATACTGTTAAAATGGCCATACTACCCAACGTAGTCTACAGATTTAATGTGATCCCTATCAAATTACCTAAAACATTTTACACAGAACTTGAACAAATAATCATAAAATGTAAACAGAACCACAAAAGACCAGAATTAGCAAAGTAATCCTAAGAAAAAAGAACTGTAGACATAACCCTCCAGTTTCCTTCAGAAAAAGCTGGAGACATAACACCCCCCCCCCCCCCCCCCCCCCCNCACACACACACACACACACACACACACACACACTTCAGACAATAGGACAAAGCTACAGTAATCAAAATAGTGTATTATTGGCACAAAAATAGACATACAAATGGAACAGAATAGAGATCAGAAATAAACCCCACACTTATGATCAGTTAATCTTTGCAAAGAACACGAGAATAAATAATGGAGAAAAGACAGTCTTTCAGCAAGTGGTGTAGGGAAAGCTGTACTGTCTCATGAAAATCAATGAAATTAGAATACCCCTCAGACCATATACCAGGATTCCCTGATAGCTCTGTCGGTAAAGAATCTGCCTGCAATGCAGGAAACCCAGGTTCAATTCCTGGGTCGGGAAGATCACCTGAAGAAGAGATAGGCTACCTACTCCAGTATTTTGACCTAGAGAATTCCATGGACTGTATAGTCTATGGGGTTGCAAAGAGTCAGACACGACTGAGTGACCTTCACTTTCACATTGCTATCACACCACATACAAAAATAAATTAAAAATATTTTAAAGGGATAAATAAAAGGCATAAACTCCTAGAAGAGAACAGAGGCAAAACATTCTTGGCCAAAATTGTAGTAATTTTTTCTTTGATCAGTTTCCCAAGGCAAAATAAATAAAAGCAAAAGTAAACAAATAGGATCTAACCAAACATAAGCTTTTGCACAGTAAAGGAAACCATAAACAAAAAGACAACCTACAAACTGGGAGAAAATATTTGCAAACAATATGACTACAAGGGGTAAATTTCCGAAGTATACAAACAGCTCATATAGCTCAATATTAAACAAGAAAACAAACAACCCAATCAAAAAACAAAACAAAACAAAAAAGGGCCAAAAACCTGGACAGACTTTTTCAAAGAAGACGTACAAATGGCCAAGAGACACATGAAAAGATGCTCAACATTGCTACTAATTAGAGATGTGCAAATTTAAAACTATGATGAGGTATCACCTGAAACTGGCTATCATCAAAAGTTTACAAATAATAAATGCTGGGGATGGTGTGTAGAAAAGGGAACCCTCCTAAACTGTGGGTGGGAAGGTCAACTGGTATAGCCACTATGGAGAACAGTATGGAGGTTCCTTAAAAAAACTAAAAATAAAGCTAATATATGATACAGGATCCCCACTCCTGGGATATATCTGGAAAAGATGAAAATTCTAACTTGAAAAGATACATACACCCCAGTGTTCACTGCAGCACTATTTACAATAGCCAAGACATGGAAGCAACTCAAGTGTCCATTGACAGATGAATGCATAAAGCAGTGGCATATGTGTACAATGGAGTTTTAGTCAGCCTTAAAAAAGTATGAAATACTTCCATTTGCAACAACATGGATGGATGCAGAGATTACCATGCAAATATTATATATGTGGAATCTAAAAAGCAATACAATGAATCTATATCCAAAACAAAACAGACTCAGAGATAGAAAACAGACATGGTTTCTAAATTAGGAGTATGGGATTAGGAAATACAGACCACTATATATAGGTAAACAAAAGGAATTTACTGCATGGTACATTGAACTATACTCAATATATTGTAATAACCTATAATAGAAAAGATTCTGAGAAGTATGTATATATGTGTATTATATGTATGTGTGTGTATATATATATATACAAATATATATATATGTATAGCTGAATCACTTTGCTTTATAAGTGTAGCTAACATGATATTGTAAGTCAACTACACTTGAACATAAGTTAAAGAAATAATATGAGTCTGTTTGGTATGTGGAAACAAAACGAGCAAGTAATATGACACTCTCTTTAACTGTAAGCTCTATCACTTTCACTGAGAAAAATCGATTAATCCATTTTTGCAAGTTTCCTTATCTATAAAATTCAGGAGAGATCAGTAAGATGATCTCTTCTAGTCTGAAAATAATTTTTTTCTTGAGTCAATGGATGTTAAATTCATTTATTTCCTACTGGCAGAGATTTTCTGGAATTAGAAAAATATCTGAGTTTGAAAAAGGTAGGATATTTTAGTGAAGTCGTATACTTTTTGTTTGTGTTCAATATATCTTTATTTTCCTCCCATGTTTCACTCTTTTTAGTCAAATTAGTGAAGTTGGTAGGGGTTAGAAAAATGAAGTCAGAATTTCCTATAGAATATCAAGGGTCAATTTTCAAGGGTCTTAATTTCTTATCATGATGGAAAATCAAGACTCAGTCCACTCTGAGGGATGTTAGCTTCAATTTTCATATTGCAACTGTTTACTAGTGTGTATTAACAGATTTAAAGCTTTTACAAACTCATTACATCTCTTAAAAATAAAACACTGTAGGCACTTGAACCTAGACTGTGATCTTTAAACACGAAGAAAAAGAAAAAAAAAATAAGGGGCACTATTTCTTTGATAATTGTCTAAGTCAAATCTGGAATGGAAAATGTACAAGATGATGCTAAAGTATTTTATGTACAAGNTTGACAGATGAATGCATAAAGCAGTGGCATATGTGTACAATGGAGTTTTAGTCAGCCTTAAAAAAGTATGAAATACTTCCATTTGCAACAACATGGATGGATGCAGAGATTACCATGCAAATATTATATATGTGGAATCTAAAAAGCAATACAATGAATCTATATCCAAAACAAAACAGACTCAGAGATAGAAAACAGACATGGTTTCTAAATTAGGAGTATGGGATTAGGAAATACAGACCACTATATATAGGTAAACAAAAGGAATTTACTGCATGGTACATTGAACTATACTCAATATATTGTAATAACCTATAATAGAAAAGATTCTGAGAAGTATGTATATATGTGTATTATATGTATGTGTGTATATATATATAAATATATATTTATGTATAGCTGAATCACTTTGCTTTATAAGTGTAGCTAACATGATATTGTAAGTCAACTACACTTGAACATAAGTTAAAGAAATAATATGAGTCTGTTTGGTATGTGGAAACAAAACGAGCAAGTAATATGACACTCTCTTTAACTGTAAGCTCTATCACTTTCACTGAGAAAAATCGATTAATCCGTTTTTGCAAGTTTCCTTATCTATAAAATTCAGAAGAGATCAGTAAGATGATCTCTTCTAGTCTGAAAATAATTTTTTTTCTTGAGTCAATGGATGTTAAATTCATTTATTTCCTACTGGCAGAGATTTTCTGGAATTAGAAAAATATCTGAGTTTGAAAAAGGTAGGATATTTTAGTGAAGTCGTATACTTTTTGTTTGTGTTCAATATATCTTTATTTTCCTCCCATGTTTCACTCTTTTTAGTCAAATTAGTGAAGTTGGGAGGGGTTAGAAAAATGAAGTCAGAATTTCCTATAGAATATCAAGGGTCAATTTTCAAGGGTCTTAATTTCTTATCATGATGGAAAATCAAGACTCAGTCCCCTCTGAGGGATGTTAGCTTCAATTTTCATATTGTAACTGTTTACTAGTGTGTATTAACAGATTTAAAGCTTTTACAAACTCATTACATCTCTTAAAAAATAAAACACTGTAGGCACTTGAACCTAGATTGTGATCTTTAAACACGAAGAAAAAGAAAAAAAAAAATAAGGGCCACTATTTCTTTGATAATTGTCTAAGTCAAATCTGGAATGGAAAATGTACAAGATGATGCTAAAGTATTTTATGTACAAGAAATATATAGGAAACTATACGAAATTATCAAGACTGTGAGATGGTCTAGGACCTGGACTCTCTCTAGGAGGGTCAAACTGGATAAACCTCTCCTCGAGCAACAGAATACAAATGAACTATAAAGGACTACAAATAACCACACACAAGTGCAGCTGGGGCAGTTCTGAACAAAAAGGCCATATGCCAACCATCATTTTTAATGTGTGGAGCAAAAGCAGGCCTCTGTGCATGATCCCTGAACACAGGACCACCAAAACGGTGGACAGACCACCCAAGCTACACTTCCCACCCAATCCACTGATGCACTCCTGGCCTTACTCTCTTTAAGGAACTAGTAGCCTCCCAAGAACAAAGCTTCTTCTTTTTATTTTCCCATGCTGCAGCACGGATCTAAAAATGCCCTGCCTGAAGTCCTTGCTGGCCTCTTACCAATGTCTATTTAATTAAAAAGTTCAAGGACTTAGGTCAGTAACATGTTTAGTGACCACTAAGGGATGCCCATGGAGCTTCTGTTTATCTTGCCCTCATTGGGAGGACCTAGGCAATTGAGGACTGCCAAATGCAGCTTCTTCACAGCTGACAAGTGGCCACCTAAACCTTTTTGCCTCAATTTCGCTGCATTTGGTGAGCCTGCCGTCAGGCCCCAGAACTCTCATTCAGGCACCACTTGTCCCTTCCCCTTGGCCCTCTTATCATCTCTAATTCTTTTCCTGTCCTCTCCTGAGAAAGTGGATGTGGGGCAGCTACAGCCTAACTCCTCTCAGCTTGTGATGCTAGGCTTCCTTGATTGACAACAGCTTACAATGACAGGTGACGAGCAGAGGTGAGAGAGGCTCACCTCATACTGTACAGATCTTGGCCCAGCAGCCTCTCCCTGATAGGAGATTTAAGTGTGATAGAGGTTCAATGTTCATATCAAGTAGTGGCTAAAGTCCAATCATCACAAAATTCTCATCCCCATCCCCCTCCCCCGTCACCAAGATAAGTTGTATCAGAAACAGGCTGAAGCAGTTAGACTTTTCTGGGTGAAATGGTTGGTTCCTGGCCTTTCAGGAAATTGGCAGTGCCTGCATAGGTACCCACAGAGGGGCGGTTTAAGTGGTAATCTCATTCTCTCTCTGACTCTCCCTCTGACTCTCCCTTGGTCTTCAAAGCTACACTCCTGTCCCTTGCATCTTGGACACTCCATACTCGGTCACCTCTTCATGACCCCTAACATCGTTCTGTTTTGCGTCACCAACTCTGAGGAAGGGAATTCTATGATCTCCTTGCCATCTCCCTCTTTGGTCTTGTTACTCTAGTCTCGAGGGCTCCCTCCATCCCCCACAGGATCTCTAGTTGTCAGCCCTCCGATTCATATGGAAATATGGAAAATGCTTAAGCAACCCACTCTAGTATTCTTGCCTGAGAAATCCACTGGACAGAGGAGCCTGGCAGGTTACAGTCCAGGGGCTTGCAAAAGAGTCAGACATGACTTTTAGCTACGAAACAACAATGACAAGACCCCCAGTCTAAGAAACTCCTACTGTGTGTTTGTGTAGCCTCTCTTTCCATTCTTCAAAAGTCTGGGAGGCAGCACTTGTCACAGATCTCTGCTTCCAGTGGCTAACTAGCCTTCAGCTCAGCAAGTCTCCTCCTCTGAAACCTATTTACTCCCCTTTAACATGGCTTTCAGCCTCTAGACCCACCCCTTCCTTACCCTTTCAAGTCAGAAATTCCCAAATCAGAGCTCCCAGTGCTCTCCCCAGTCAGGTTTAAAATTAGTTCTCACTTTTGTTCCACAGAGCCTTTATCTGTTCCATAAATAGCTGACAGAAATGGGGAAGTACTAGAGTGCATGTCCCTTTCTCAATGGGAGAACAAGGAATCTATAAGGATAGGTTTGGCAGGTTCTTGGGAGAACCCCAAGTTCAGGGATGGGATTATCAGCTTTGGAATAAGGTTCTTCCTGACCTGACAGGACATCACAACTATTCTTGCCCGCGGTTGCACCTCAGGTGATAAGAACGGATACAAGAAAGGACAGAGAACATGCAGATAGCCTAATGGCAACAAATCTGCACCACCAGATTTATCAAACAGGGGTGGTGCAATCCCAGATCATGACCCACAACAGGACTATGAAGACCACATGCGCAAGGTTAGTATGAGCATTATATTACTTGTGAATCAGAAAGAGTGAAACTTGCATGGTGGACCCTGTAAACTATGATAAAGTCTGCTAAGTTACACAGGAAAGAGATGAAAACCAGGCAGTTTTCATGACCCAGGTGATAGGGGCATTCAGGAAGTACACTGAGACAGACCCTGATTCTGCAGAAGGGAGGGTGACACTGGCTATGCATTTTATCACCCAGTCTGCTCCTTACATCAGGAGAAAATTTAAAAAGCTTGAGTTTGGGCCCCAAACCTCATGTTAACCTTGGCAGAAGAGATCCTCAAGGTCTATAATAATTGAGATTTGATGGAGGAAGACAATAAGAACAGGATAGGACATTTGTAAAGAAAAGAAAGCTTTTGGTTTCTCGGATTCACCCATCACCTTGAGGGGACCCTACAGGCCAAGAAGACCAAAAAAACAGAGGAGAAGCCTCCTGGGCCAAAATCAGTGCACCTTCTCTCAAAAGGAGGGGCACTAGGAAGAGGGAATGTCCCAAGCACCCTCCTGTGAGATGCCAGAAGGACAATACTAACTGGCTCCAGTTCCTCCCAAATTTCTTAGATTCCTACACAGGGATGGATGAGCCTGAAGTGCCCTGCCTAACCCTACTCAATCCATCCTTATCACTCCAGAAGAGCCTCGGGTCACTCTTGATGTGAGGAAGGAAGGAGAGTGGAATTCCTTATGAACACTGCCTGCTCTGTTCTGACTTGGCTGGCTGGCCACGTCTCCAACCATGGCTGTATTGTGATGAGAGTTAATGGACAGACAAAGCTAAGGTGATTAATATTTCCTTTTACCTAATATTATTGCTCATTCAGTTTTGTATATGTCAGACTATCCCCCGCTTCAAAAGGAAGAGACTTACTAAATAAAATGGGAGCCAGTATTTTCTTAGAACAAGGTGAGATTCAACAGATGACAAACCAGAGCTAGGAATACACCTATTGGTGACCTCAAACAGCCTGCCTGCTGATCCCTAAGGTGTTTTCCAAGGACTTAAACAGGCAGACTTGGGGGATTGAGATATTTCTGTGCCAGGAAGGGAGAAATGTGTTTCCCTGATAGAAGATTCGAGGGACGGAGAGAAGAAGGTGGAGGAGAAAGACATGAGATCACCTCTTCTTATGAAGACACAAAACCACAACTAACTGCTTAAAAACCATTGGCAAAAAATGTTAAGCCTATCAAAAAAAAATCCTATATCCAAAGACAAGTCTTAATATATCAAATTCTTTAGCCACAAACTGGAAGTAGGAAAAAACACTAGGCCATTCAGGTATGACCTAATCAAATCCCTTATGATCGTACAGTGGAAGTGACAAATAGATTTAAGGGATTAGATCTGGTAGACAGAGAGCCTGAAGAACTGTGGATGGAGGATCGTAAGGCAGTGACCAAATCCTGCCCCAAGAAAAAGAAATTCAACAAGGAAAAATGGTTGTCTGAGGAGGCCTTACAAATAGTTAAGAAAAGAGAAATGAAAGGCAAAGGAGAGAAGGAAAGATATACCCATCTGAATGCAGAGTTCCAAAGAATAGCAAGGACAGATAAGAAAGCCTTAAGTGAACAATGCAAAGAAACAGAAGAAACCAATAGAATGGGAAAGACTAGATATCTCTTCAGGAAAATTAGAGATACCAGGGGAACATTTCATGCAAAGATATGCACAATAAAGGACAGAAATGGTATGGGTCTAACAGAAGTAGAAGATATTAAGAAGAGGTGGCAAGAATACCCAGACGAACTGTACAAAAAAGATCTTCATGACCCAGATAACCACAATGGTGTGATCACTCACCTAGAGGCAGTATTCCTGGCTTGTGAAGTCAAGTGGACCTTCAGTTCAGTTCAGTTACTCAGTCGTGGCCGACTGTTTGCAACCTCATGAATTGCAGCATGCCAGGCCTCCCTGTCCATCACTAACTCCCGGAGTTCACCCAAACCCATTGAGTTGGTGATGTCATCCAGCCATCTCATCCTCTGTCGTCCCCTTCTCCTCCTGCCCCCAATCCCCTCCCAGCATCAGAGTCTCTTAGGAAGAATTACTACAAACAAAGCTAGTGGAGGTGATGGAATTCCAGTTGAGCTATTTCAAGTCCAAAAGGATGATGCTGTGGAAGTGTCACATTCAATATGCTAGCATATCTGGAAAACTCAGTGGTGGCCACAGGACTGGAAAAGGTCAGTTTTCATTCTAATCCTAAAGAAGGGCAATGCCAAAGAATGTTCAAATGACCTCACAGTTGTGCTTGTTTCACATGCTAGTGAGGTAATTCTCAAAATCCTTCAAGCTAGGCTTCAGCAGTATGTGAACCAAGAACTTCCAGATGTTCAAGCTGGATTTAGAAAAGGCAGAGGAACCAGGTATAACATTGCCAACATCTAGGACCAGATGGCTTCACAGGCAAATTCTATCAAATATTTAGAGAAGCATTAGTACCTATCCTTCTGAAACTATTCCAAAAATTGCAGAGGAAGGAACATTCCCAAAGTCATTCTATGAGGCCACTATCACCTTAATACCAAAACCAGACAAAGATACCACAGAAAAAGAAAATACCAGGTCAATAATATCACTTATGAACACAGACACAAAAACACTCAACAAAATACTAGCACATCAAATTTAACAATACACTTAAGGGATCAAATATCATGACCAAGTGAAACATCTCAATATCTCTGATATTTTTCAATATCTGCAAATCAATCAGTGTGATACAGCACAACAAACTGAAGAATAAAAACTATATGATCATCTCCATAGATGCAGAAAAAACTTTTGACAAAATCCAGCACCCATTTACGATAAAAACTCTACAGAAAGGTAACACACCTCAGCAGGAAAGTGAAAGTGAAAGTCACTCAGTTGTGTTCGACTCTTTGTGACTCCATGGACTATACAGTCCATCAAATTCTCCAGGACAAAATACTGGAGTAGGTAGCAGTTCCCATCTCCAGGAGATCTTCCCAACCCAGGAATCTAGCAGATCTTCCTGACCCAAGAATCAAACCAGGGTCTCCTGCATTGCAGGTGGATTCTTTACCAACTGAGTTATCAGGGAAGCCCTTTACATCAACATAGTAAAACTCATATAAGACAAACCTACAACTAACATCATACTCAATGGGGAAAAACTGAAAACATTTCTTTTAAGGGGTACAACAAAATGTCCATTCCCTGGTCATAACAATCATAGAAGAAAAAGAACATAACTCCAAATTGGGCAAGAAGAAGTAAAACTGTCACTGTCTGCAGATAACATGATACTTTACATAAAAAATCCTAAGGATGCTATTATTAGAGTTCATCAATTAATTAGGTAGAGTTGCATAACACAACATTAACACACAGAAATCTCTTGCATTCCTACACACTAACAATGAAAGATCATAAGGAGAAATTAAGGAAACAATCCCATCTACCATCACATCAAAAGAACAAATTAGGTAGGAGTAAATCTACCTAAGAAGCAAAAGACCCATAGTCAGAAAACTATAATATACTGATAAAAGAAATAAAAAGTGACACAAACAAATGGAAAGATATACCATGTTCTTGGATTGGAAGAATAAATATTGTTAAAATGACTATACTACTCAAAGCTATCTACAGAATGAATGCAATCCCTGTGAAATTACTAAATGCATTTTTCACAGAAGTAGAATTAAAAAAAACTTTACAATTTGTGTGGAAACACAAGACTCTGAAAAGCTAAAGCAATCTTGGGAAAAAAAATTGGAGCTGGAGGAATCAGTCTTCTTGACTTCAGACTACATTACAGAGCTACATTCATCAAGAGAGTACGGTGCTCACACAAAAACAGAATTATGGATCGATGGAACAAGATAGAAAGTCCAGAGATAAACTCATGCACCTAAGGTCACCTAATGTGTGACAAAGGAGGTAAAAATATACAATGGAGAAAAGACTGTCTCTTCAATAAGTGTTGCTGGGGAACTGGAGAGCTACATGTAAAAAATGAAATTAGAATACTCCTTAACATTATACATGAAACTAAACTCAAAATGGATTGAACCTAAATGCAAGGTCAGGCACTAAAACTTTAGAGGAAAGCATAGAATACACTTTGACATAAACTGCAGCAAGATCTTTTTAAATCCATCCCCTGGAGTGATGAAAATACAAACAAATATAAACGACTAGGACCTAACAACAGCCCTCAGAATAGGAGAAAATATTTTCAAATGAAGCAACTGACAAGGGATTAATATAAAAATATACAAACAGCTTATGCAGCCCATTATAGAAAAATAACAAAAAATAAGCAAAAGTTTCAAAGAGATATTTCTCCAAAGATGCCCTACAGATGGCCAAAAAGTACATGAAAAGATGCTCAACTTCATTAATTATTAGACAAATGCAAATCAAAACAACAAAGTATCTCCTCACATCCATCAGAAAGGCCACCATCAAAAAAATCTACAAATGATAAATGCTGGAGAAGATGTGAAGAAAAAGGAGCCCTCCTACACTGCTGGTGGGAAATAAATTGGTAGAGCCACTATGAAGAGTTTGGAGATTCCTTAAAACACAAAATACAGAACTACCATATGACCCAGCAATCCCACGCCTGCACATATATCCAGTCACTAGTGAAGTTGCTCAGTTGTGTCCGACTCTTTGCAACCCCATGGACTGTAGCCTATCAAGCTCCTCTGTCCATGGGATTTTCCAGGCAATAGTACTGGAGTGGGTTGCCATTTCCTTCTCCAACATATATCCAGAGGGAACTATAATTCAAAAAGACACATGCACTCCAATGTTCATTGCAGCACTATTTACATTTAGTCAGGACATGGAAGCGACCTAAATGCCCGTCAATAGAAAAATGGAAAAAGAAGGCTTGGTACATATATACAATAGAATATTACTCAGTCGTAAAAAGAAAGAAATAATGCTATTTGCAGCAACATGAATGAACCTAGAGATGGTCATACTGTGTGAACTATGTCAGATAGAAAGACAAATATATGGTATCACTTAAAAAATGGTAAAAATGGGCTTATCTAAAATAGAAATAGAGTTACAGATGTAGAAAACAAATATATAATTACCAGCATACAAGAGGTAGAAGGGATAAACTGGGAGGTTGGAATTGACACATACAGACTACTATATACAAAATACATAACTAATAAGGACCTACTGTGTAGCACAGGGAAGTCTACTCAGTACTCTGTAATGGCCTATATGGGTCAAGAATCTAAAAAAAAAAAAAAAAAGTGGATATGTATATAACTGTCATTTGGCTGTACACCCAAGAGTAACAACGTTGTAAAACAACTATACTTCAATAAAATTTTTTAAAAATTAAAATAATATGGGCCAAGAAAAGGTGAAAAAATACACCAACAACAGATAGTGTGTTTTAGTCACTCAGTCATGTCTGACTCTTTGTAACCCTGTGGATTGTAGCCTGCCAGGCTCCTCTGTACATGGAATTCTCCAGGCTTAACACTGGAGTGGGTTGCCATTTCCTCCTCCAGGGGATCTTCCTGACCCAGGAACTGAATCCAGGTCTGCAGCATCGCAGGCAGACGCTTTACCAACTAAGTCACCAGGGAAGAGAAGCTGAAGAAGCAATCCCATTTACCATCACATCAAGAAGAACAAAATAGGGGTGTGTCTGCCTGTTGTGGTCCAGGCAGCTGCAGGCTCCAGTGTGGTAAGGCCAGTGGAGGAGCTTGGAGACCTGGCTCAGGCCCACATACAATAACTTAGCGAAGCCGCTGGCGAAGATAATCCCTTTTTAATTCTGGCTTCTGCACTTCTGGAAAAACTGAAACTTTTGTGTGAAGAAGACAAAGAATATTCAAGTCCATTAAATCAACAACTTTACAAACAGGCTATTTGGACATATTTTGTGGAGAACAAGCTAGTAGATGAAGATTTTCCTGAAGATACTACACAAAAAGAGGTGATCAATTTTCTTTCAGAACCAGAAATTCTAAGGAAAATAATGTGCATCCAAAACATCGTGGTTTCCCTGGGGATTAACTCCTGGAATGTATCCCTTGGAGATGAGGAGCTCTACCCTACATGTATTGTCATTCTCTGACCAAAAAGACAGAATGGCTCAGAAGAAAATCCAGCTTGCTTAAAAAGTACCTTGTTGATGGCATCAGTTACTTGCTACAGATGATGACTTTTCAGTGTCCCATCCAGTTAAATAAAGGTGTTTCTTTCCAAGACTTGCTGCTGCTACTGCTAAGTCGCTTCAGTCCTGTCCAACTCTGCGTGACCCCATAGACGGCAGCCCACCAGGCTCCGCTGTCCCTGGGATTCTCCAGGCAAGAACACTGGAGTGGGTTGCCATGTCCTTCTTCAATGCATGAAAGTGAAAAGTGAAAGTGAAGTTGCCCAGTCGTGTCCGACTCTTGGTGATCCCATGGACTGCAGCCTACCAGGCTCCTCTGTCCATGGAATTTTCCAGGCAAGAGTACTGGAATGGGTTGCCATTGCCTTCTGCTTCCAAGACCTAGACACAGCTAATTAACTGAGTGAAGGAATATATAGTGGCATTCATTTGCTGCCTATGATGTATAGTGGAGAAATGTGTTATTGGGGATTGAAGAATTGTGTAGATCAACAGCCTGAAAATCTTGAAATTATTAAATGCCATCACCGTCTTTCTCAGGAGGCAGGTCAGGTGGTCAGTCTGGTATTCCCATCTCTAAGAATTTTCCACAGTTTGTTGTCATCCACACAGTCAAAAACTTTGGCGTAGTCAATAAAGCAGAAGTAGATGTTTTTTTGGAACTCTCTTGCTTTTTCAATGATCCAACAGATACTGACAATTTGATCTCTGGTTCCTCTGCCTTTTCTAAATCCAGCTTGATCATCTGGAAGTTCATGGATCATGTACTGGTGAACCCTGGCTTGGAGAATTTTGAGTATTACTTTACTAGCATGTGAGATGAGTGCAATTGTATGGTAGTTTGAGCATTCTTTGGCATTGCCTTTCTTTGGGATTGGAATGAAAACTGGCTTTTTCCAGTCCTGTGGCTACTGCTGAGTTTTCTAAATGTGCTGGCATATTGAGTGCAGCACTTTCACAGACTCAGAAATCTGTATGCAGGTCAGGAAGCAACAGTTAGAACTGGACATGGAACAATAGACTGGCTCCAAATCAGGAAATGAGTATGTCAAGGCTGTATATTGTCCCTCTTCTTATTTAACTTATATGCAGCACACATCATGAGAAACTCTGGGCTAGATGAAGCACAAGCTGGAATCAAGATTGCCATGAGAAAGATCAATAACCTCAGATATGCAGATGACACCACTCTTACACAAAAAGCGAAGAAGAACTAAAGACCCTTTTGATGAAAGTAAAAGAGGAGATTGAAAAGTTGGCTTAAAACTCAGCATTCACAAAACTAAGATCATGGCATCTGGTCCCATCACTTCATGGCAAATAGATGGGGAAGCAATGGAAACAGTTACAGACTTTATTTTGGGGGGCTCCAAAAACACTACAGATGGTGAATGCAGCCATGTAATTAAAAGATGCTTGCTCCTTGGAAGGAAAGTTATGAACAACCTAGACAGCTTATTAAAAAGCAGACACATTACTTTGCCAAAAAACATATGTCTAGTGAACACTATGGTTTTTCCAGTAGTCACGAATGGATGCGAGAGTTGGACTTAAACGAAGCTGAGCACCGAAGAACTGATGGACTTGAACTGTGGTGTTGGAGAAGACTCTTGAGAGTCCCTTGGACTGCAAGGAGATCCAACCAGTCCATCCTAATCAATCCTGAATATTCATTGCAAGGACTGATGTTGAAGCTGTAACTCCAATTATTTGGCCACCTGATGCGAAGAACTGACTCATTTGAAAAGACCCTGATTCTGGGAAAGATTGAAGGCAGGAGGAGAAGGGGATGCCAGAGGATGAGATGATTGGATGGTATCACCGACTCGATGGACATGAGTTTGAGTAAACTCTGGGAGTTGTTGATGGCCAGGGAGGCCTGGCGTGCTGCAGTCTATGAGGTCACAAAGAGTCAGACACAACTGAGTGACAGAACTTAACTGAACCATTTATCATTATATATCCTTAAACTTGTGAAAGAGTGCTTCTTTAATTAAAAAAAATTGCATTTATGTTATTCTAACTCAGTTTGAACTACTGATACCCTATAACTAATATTAAGGATGAATCCATTTTATCTCTATAAAGATTTCTTCTATTACTTTATATTTTTCTTATTTTGGTACAATACACATAACATAGAATTGAACATTTTAACTGCTTTTAGATCATTCTTTAGTTTCCCTATCTTGAAGTTTTCTGTGCTTCAGAGATTAAAATTATGTCAACTCTTTGCTTTGGATATATGCTATGGATATATTTAAAAACTGGTAAATAGAAAAATCATGACTCAAATCCAGAATAGTATTTCCACAATAAGATAAATAATAAAAGATTTCACAAAAGAATTTATTTGTTTCACCACATACTACTAATTGCATTTTAAAATTTTAGTCTGTTATGCATTTTATAAAAATTTTACAGTGATTTTCATATTTTGTTTAAAGGAATATGCATGGTTTCTTAAACGAATAATGAAGATAAAACCAAGTTAGGTTCATCTGTCATTAATCATATCTCCAGGGCACATCTTTTCATATATTTTGAAATTTTTAACATTTTTTGTCTTTAACTGTAGGGGTGAGTCTTAAAGTTCAAAAGCCTAACTTGGCATCCTGCTGACAGTCTTTCTGTCTATCCCAGTTCCTACTGTCATCTTGGGATGACCTGTATGATGGCTTGCCAATATCCTTGAGCTGTTTTGACTGGTTTCATCACATTCCAGGAACTTAACTATCATGGCCATACCACAGATATCACCATCCTAAGTTTCTCTTTTTGTAATCTTAAATTTCAAAAACTAATGAGATTCTCATCTTTCCAGCTTTTCACTTTCTCACTTAAACTAATTTTTCTCTCTCTCTTTACTGTCTTCATAGTTTCCTCCTCTTGCTGCCCCCTTTTCTCCTTACCATCACCCCCTTTCAGAATTTCTTCCTTCTCTGTCCAGCCTTGGCCTTATGTGACACCATATGAATTGCTCTCCGCAGCCCTTTCAAATTTATCTTCCCCTTGTCCTTCAACCTAATCATTATCATTCCCTCTTCTTTTCTGGAATGCTGAGTTCCACGTGAAGTTCCCATAGCTCCTCAGACTGGAGTCATTCTAAGTATCTCGCCTTCAACGTTAGAAGAGCCCTCAGTGTAAATAAAGCCTTTCATCTGTTACTAGCATGGCCCTTGTCCCTTTTCCACTGTGGCTAACCCAGACCTCTGATTTGCCTCTTCACTTTTCTCTGGCCCTTTGTTCCTTTCCCTATCACATGGCCCTTGGTCCTGTCTTACAGAAAATAGACTATAGGAGATCAGTGTCTGTGTACCCACTTTGCCTTGCTCATTTTCCCTCTTTTTAGAGGAAGGGCAGTCTCCTGCTTCTTACAGAAGACCACTTTTCCTCTGTGCTGTTTCTCTCCTTTTTCCTGGAGCTTCTCTTTTTTATCAGCCAATACCCTGCAGGTATTGCTCTTTCCCAGAGTACTATCCTTTTTCTCTTTTTCATCCCTCTTCTCCCCTTTTCCCTTCTTTGCTTTCTCCTTTTCCTGTCTTTCACTTACTCTAAATACAGTTGACCCTTGAAAAACACAGGCTTGAACTACATGGGTCTACTTAAGCATTATTTTTTTCAATAGTAAATACTACAGCACTACACAATCAGTGGTTGGTTGCATCTGAAGGAATCACAGATATGGAGGGTTACAGTCAGATTTCTGACCGCCAGGAGGGTTGCACCCCTAACCCCCAGGCTGTCAAGGGTCGACTGTACTTTTACGTGATGTTATTCACAGCCAAATTTTTACAACCTGTAATGTTAGGCTGACTCCCAGACTTACAGTTTGAATCCCTGCTTTTGCTCTCTTAACCTTCTTTAGAACTGCCTACTAAATATCTTCACTTAGACATCCCCTAGTACTTTTAACCTCAATATTTTCAAACAACGAATCCTCACCTTTCAACTAAAATCTTTACTGGTTCATGTTTTCTTTTTTGATCTTCCACAAAGCAGGGCAACACAGAAGGCTGTAACCTTCTTTCTTCCACCTACCTTGCCAGCCTCATCTCTGCAGATCTCGCTGTGTGATCATATTCTAGTTCAGCGCTCCTTAGGCTCCTTTTGGATAAAAATTCTGATAGTCCCTCTTGGGACAAGGAGAATCTCTCCCTATCTCTCCTTGTTCATCCTTACACAGCTAAAAGGATGTTTAGTCTCCTTATCATTACACAGCTAAGAAGATGTTTATTTAACTTAACTTTTAACAGGTTTTGCTATGAAAATACCTTTGTGCTTTCTAAATACTTAAATCAGATTGCCCACCCTCATCCCACCCTTTCTGGAGCATCATGATCAGTTGCAAGTATACCAGGTACTTCCCCCAGGTGCCCTGTGTTTTTTTCCCTCGATATCCTTGTGACTTCTGACTGGAATGCTCTGCCCTTCTTTGTGGCCAAGTGAATACCTATTCAACTTTTGGAACTCAGCTCCAGTGATACTGCATTCAGAAGGCTTCTGCCAGCCCTTTTCAGTCAAAGTTGCATGTTCCTTTGCTTTTACTCCTTGAATCTCTCACACTGATCACACTGTTTTACAGTCATTTTTCTTATGAGTTGGCAAACTCTATGTTTTAAAAATTTATCCTTATGCATAGCACTTAAGGAATGGTAGGGCCTTAGTACTTACTGGTTTTTGAATTAATAAGAGATGTGATTCCTAAGTGCCGAACTTTGCCAGAAAAGGGTTACTGCTCTTGGATTCCAAACTGCCATGCCCTCTGTACCAGTGGTTGACAAGGCCAAGAGAGAATTATTCCTCAGAGGAGTAAGTATTATTTAGATTTAGAATCAGAGAAAAGAAGGGAACTTTGTCTCCAGAAGCTGGGAACTCCATGTTGTCTTCGTGATACTTTTGAAGCGCTTCACTTGGGTCTCTCACTGGTCAGTACACTAATGAGGGTGCTGGTGCTTCTTGTACAACGTTTTCATCCCCCACACAATTGGAGAATAATTTGTAGATCATAGCAGTTACAATGCTTTCTACTCTGATGCATTACAAAACAATGAACAAAAGCCTGCTAAAGTCAATTCTGTTTCATTTAGAATGGCTTAACTTCAAGATACCAAATATTCCACCTAAGGAAAGTACTATAGTTCACTCATCAACAATTATTATGTATTTACTACATGCTAGGTTCACACTAGGTATTAATACAGCTTTGTAAAACCCTGGAGTTTGCCTTCTAATGGAGTAAGTTAATGCATTTTTAGAAATAAGTGTGTAGTGTGGTGGGTGGTGAGGGCTATGAAGAATAAAGCAGGGCATGGGGCTAGCGTGACTCTCAAGAAGGATGGTGTTTTATTTCAGGCGGTTGGGGAGGCACCTCAATGCACCTATCTACTTCAGCATTTGTGTTGCTCCTCTGTTAAACATGATCAAATGCTCCAATACACAGTCAGTATATTCATAAAGTTTCTCTTTCTTATGGAAGTTTTGACGCTGAAATGAATGAATCACTACCTAGGAACTTCTCATTTTGATCTCATTTAAAGGATTTCTCCCCAGTGTGGGGTTAACTAATGGGTAAATGATAACCTAAAAGCCTTGTAGAATTTATTACACTTGGAGTTTCTCTCCATTTTGAGCTCTTTGATGGTTACTAAAATTTTAACACTGTTATCGCATTTTTCATAATCCTTAAATTGCATGGTTCTTTTCCAGTACGAATTTTCTTATGTTAAATAGGCTTTGAGACTTAGTTAGGCTTGTCTGCTTTGAGGCATTGACGGTGTTTCTGGCTAACATGAATTGTTTGATGCTGATTAAAGTGCACATCATGACAGAACATTTTCCCTTATTTTTTCACATGCAGCAGAGTGAAGTGAAAGTCATGACTAAAACCTCACAATACAATTTCCATTCTTGCCTTTACAATCCCACTGGGAATTCTCTGATGTTCTCTAAAGGGGGAATTATCTCTAAAGGCATTCTCAGATTCATTTTAACACCGTTTTTTAAAAACCCACAGCTGGCTGATACACGAGTTGTAGATCACATGTAACTTTTCTCTCTCCACTTTCCAGGGCTCCTTTTTTGGCTCCCATAAGGATATCCCTTCTGCTACAGAGTACAAGATTATGCAGTTCTCTAGTATAATCTCTTTGTATTATTTCTGAACACAATATGAGCTATCATGCTATGGAAGTAGTACATTAATATACATTTACTATATCTATAATTAAATTATTCATTATGTATTTGTGCTGCTGTTCCTTAATTTTTTGTTTTCTTATTTCTAGTGAAAATTTGCAAGTAGAATGTTTTGGAGCATATAAAATTAAAAAAAAATAGTTCCATAAAAAAGAATAAAAGACCAAGGAATAAACAATGGTATAGTCACTCACCTAGAGCCAGACATCCTGGAATATGAAATCAAGTGGGCCTTAGGAAGCATCATTATGAAAAAAACTAGTGGAGGTGATAGAATTCCAGTTGAGCTGTTATTTCAAAACCTAAAAGATGATGCTATTAAAGTATGCACTCAATATGCCAGCAAATTTGGAAAACACAGCAGTGGCCACAGACTGGAAAAGGTTAGTTTTCATTCCAATCCCAAAGAAGAGCAATGCCAAAGAATGTTCAAACTACTGCACAATTGCACTCATTTCACATGCCAGCAAAGTAATGCTCAAAATTCTCCAAGCCAGGCTTCAGCAGTACATGAACCAAGAAGTTCCATATGTTCCACATTTAGAAAAGGCAGAGGAACCAGAGATCAAATTGCCAACATCCGTTGGATCATCGAAAAAGCAAGAGAGTTCCAGAAAAAAACATCTATTTCTGCTTTATTGACTATGCCAAAGCCTTATGACTGTGTGGATCACAACAAACTAGAAAATTCTTCAAGAGGAGGAAATACCAGGCCACCTGACCTGCCTCCTGAGAAATCTGTATGCAGGTCAAGAAGCAACATTTAGAACCGGACATGGAACAAAGGACTGTTTCCAAATTGTTAATCAAGTATACTCTGCTATTATATAAAAATTTAAAAAAATAGGATTAACACCTAAGAGAAAATACCCCTGGAAGAAACAGTATCCTTTAAAGCCCTAGAACCTAAAGGGGATCCAACCATTGCTCACCAAATTCTGAAAACAAACTCATTAGGCTCTGCAAATTCCCTTGCAACACCCTGATTCTCCCTGTACCAAAGCCTAGTGGGGATTACTGGTTTGTGCAAGACATAGGAGCTGTAAATGAGTCATCCCTCTTCACCCAGTGATGTCAAACCCATGCAGCCTCCTCACCCAAATGCCAGGGAGTGCTCAGTGTTCTGCGTTGGACTTACAAGGTACATTCTCCTGTATCCCCTTGCCTCTTGACTCAATACCTTTTTGCCTTTGAATGGTGGGACCCTGACACCCTGGAAGCTACTTGATACACTTGGCCAGTGCTTCCACAGGATTTTTGAGACAGCCCTCTTCTCCTTGAAAATGTTTTAACAGAGTAGTTGAAAGAGAATGGAAGTCAGTTAAAAAATCTTGATGACTTACTGATCAGTTGTGAGACAAAACAAGATTCAGATGAGAATACTGTTAAGGTTTTAAGTTTTCTGGCAGAAAAGGGATATGAAGTCTCATATATCAGATCTCAAGGCTCAGATCTCACAGTAGCAGATTCAACATTTAGGATTTGTTTTGATCCCGAGGTGAGAGCCCTAACCATAGATCAGAAGACAGCAATTAGTGCATTACTGTCTTCAACCACAAAGATACAACTCTAAGGCTTTCCTGGGATGGCTGGGTACTGTTGTACCTGGACCCTGAATTATAGACTTATAGCCAAAACTCTATATGAGACCTTGATGGGGGAAGAAAGGGAACCACTTCAATGGAACAAGGACCACCAGCAAGACTTCAAGACTCTAAAGTCTGAATTGAGCAGAAAACCAGCACTGGGGCTTCAAAATTTAGACAAACCCTTTATCCTATAATGTCATGAGAATAGTTCTAGGTGTCCTGACCCAAAAGCTGAGGTCAAAGATTAGCAGCTTACTTTTAAAAAAACTGGACTCAGTAGCCCTGGGATGGTCAAGTTGCCTGCAGGTGGAGCAGCCACCCTGTTGCTTAACTAAAGCAACATTTACACATATTAACTCCTCATCAGTTACAATCCATGCTAGAAGAGCATCACTTGTTGCCTGGGAAGGTTAAGAAGATACCAGCCTCTCCTAATGGGTACCCTCAACATTACCATAAAGATGTGCCAAACTTTGAACCCAGTAACTCTGCTTCTAGCTGTTGAGAGACTTACTGCATCAGTGTATGAAAACTACAGAACAAAATTATTCCAGCAGGTCTGATCTTCTAGATGAACCTCTTGACAGCCCAAAGTTCGAATGATTTGCTGATGGGTGTTGTTTTATAGAAATCGGAACCTGAAAGGCAGGGTATGCAATAGGCCAGAAGTCATAGAAGCTGAGGCTCTGTCACCCTAGACTTTGGCCCAGAAGGCTGAAATAAATGTATTAGTGAGAGCTCTGCAGTTAGGGAAGGATAAGAAACTAAATATTTTTACTGACTCTAAGTATGGGTTCCATGTGCTGCAAGCTCATGCTGCCATTTGCAACGAAAGAGGTACGTTAACTGCTGGAAACTCTCCTATAAAATATAAACATTCAGTCCTGGCTCTTTTAGAGGCAGAGCAGCTCCTGACCCAGATGGCAGTAATCTACTGTAGAAGGGTGGAGCTTTTGTGAACCAAGAGAACAGAAAAGTTGATCCAGCTACAAAATAGGCAGCTTGAGTGCAAGAGGTTGAGCAGGTTGTGATCGACCCCCTTCCCCTTGGGACTCCCTGGCCTTTTCCAGTGTTTCCAACAGGAATAAGAAAAACTGAAAAAACAGCGGTATAAGAAAAGAAGCACTGGTTGGTATATGAATGATGGCAAGGTGCTTATTTATCTCTGAGACTTAAACAGTGGAAATATGTTACAAGTTTACCTGATGCCACCAACTAGGGGAGGGATACATGATTGAATTTAATGCAAAAGACCTTTTTAGGGAAGGCGCTTAAAAGAACAGCAAAATAAGTAACACTCACCTGTGATCTGTGTGTTCATAATAACCCACAGCCCCATACAATCCCCCACCCCCCTCATTTCTCAAGCTAGTTCATCACCAACAGAAACACCCAGGGGAAAATAGACCAGTTTATTTCACCCAAATGACCCTGCAGTTAAGATATAAATATCTTCTTGAAATTGCTGACACCTTCATATGATGGGCTGGAGCTTTCCCTACCCCAACCAAAAAGGCTACTAAAATCTGTTAAGTCCCTCTTAAAGGAAATAAGTTCAAAATCACTCCAGAGCGATAACAAGTTCTCTCTTATAGCTAAAATCACACAGGGGCTCTCAAGTGTTCTAGAAACAGGTTATAACCTACCTACACACCTCATGGTTGCCCCAACCTTCAGGAAAGATAGAGAAAATGAACCACACTTTAAAGAAAACTTTAGCAGAGTTTTGCCAAAAGACTCTTAAACCTTAGACCAACCAGTTTCCTATTGTACTCCTTAGGGTCTATATAGACCCCAGGAGTAATCAGCAACTCAGCCCATCTGAAATGACCTATGATCTTTTCTTACTATTGACATTCTATCTGGAAAGGAAATGAGCCAAACTGAGCAGTTTATTATTAATCTCAGACAAATTCAAACGGCAATCCTGGACTGTGCCAACAAAGCACCGCAAGATCCTGCTTTAAAAAAACGCAAAACAAAAAAACGGAAGGGGCAGTCCCTTCACAAATTAACCCTGGAGACCAGGTTCTTCTTAAAACTTGGAAGGAAGGATCCCTCTGATATCGACCGCCAAAATGAAAGCATAATCTGAGCACCCCCTACGGCCGTCAAAATGCAAACGATACCTAGTTGGGTATATTTGTCCATAATAAAGCTCTTACCTCCAAAAACTCTGCAGGCCACGACAGAGGAATTCACCTGTGAGCTGGTGGAAGATCTGAGATACCTGTGCAAAAGACAAGACAATCAACAAATAAGTAACAACTGATGTGGTGGGTTGGATTTCTATTTGCCACTCTTGTTAGCGTATTTCTGCTTGCATTTTGCTGGTCTGCTCAGCGACCCCCACCAGGAATGCAGCTCCTTCGTCCTCACTAGGTCTAAGGGAAATACTCCTCAAGCATGCCCCCCTCCCCCATTGATTCTGATCACTTCACTGGTCCTTGTAACCAGGGGACAATGGTGCGAAACTCACTCATCATTTCCAGAATCACATCTGAAGGAGGACATTTAAGAGAATGCTGGATAAGCCATCAGCAGCCTCAGTTAGGTACTGTCCCTGCTTGCAGTCCCTCTGAGTCTGTTAATTCCAGTGGTGATTAATGATCTAAATGGAGGATGGTTGCCACCCTCTTGATCTCTGTTAGCCTTAGCTGTGCCCTTCTCAGATGCCAGTAGCAAAGGCAGGCTACTGAGCATGATCCCTGTGCACAGTACCAGCAAAGGAGTGGGCAGAACACAGAAGCTATGCCTCCTGGCCAACCTGGTGACCCACCCCAGGTGTTACTCCATTTAAGAAACTAGCTCACTCTCCCACGCAGGGAACAAGCAAGGGTACCTGTTTCTTGTTTTTGCTCCCTCACACTGCAGCATAAGCATCAGTAAAGCTTTGCTGAAATCCTCAGACCTGTAATAAGTTTCTATTGATTACAGAGTCCAAGGACCCACGTTGGTAATAGTTGTGTCAAAAGAACTCAAGAGCCAAAATGAAGGGGATTCTGTTGCCCAAATATAAAACAATTTGACCAATAACAATAACTACCCTTGATTGAAAATAAGAGATACTTAAAATCCTAATACATATCACATATACTGAAATGAGATAACATTTAATGAAAATACTAATACATAAAAACACTAATTTTCAATGTTGTAGGGTACAAGTAAATCCATTCCTTATTTTGAAATAAGGAAAATATTTGGAAAATAATGTGAAAGAATTAAGCAAGAGAAATATAAGAGAGGGAGACTAACTTTATGGGACGTTTTCAGATAATAATATAAGAATGACCAGAATAACATTTTGTAATGGCTTAATCAATTTATTGAATCGAAGTATTTAATCATCAGTTAATAGGTAGGAAGCAGTCCATTTCTCCAAATCATACTGGAGTTTGATCTAAGTGGAATGTACATTTTATGGGAAATCTAGAAGACAGAGGAAGATGTTTATAATTTGAGGATTCAATCAGCAAAATTCAGATGGAGAATGATTCTACAGTAGTTGGTTTTTCTCAAAAGAAAGTGGCAAGGAAAAAAAGATTAAAGAAATATGAGGCATGTCAACCAACCACAAAGTGTGGGCTTTATTTGGATTCTGATTAAATAAACTGTCAAGAAGAAATGACACTTATGAAGAAATTAGAAATTTTACTCACTTATTTAAATAACCAACTTATTATAATAGTATGGTTATGCCTTTTAAAACTATCACTGAGTATAGTGAAATATGTATGGATGACATGACATGATGGCAGATTTGCTTCATAATGATATGGAATTGGGAAATGGATGAATTCATGAGTCTCATGAATTGACAATTATTAAAACCAGGATGGGTACACTGGAGTTGATCTCATCGTGGTGTCTATTTTAGGATGTTAAATTTATCCTGACTAAAAGTTTTAAATACAGATTTTGCTGCCATAAAGAATACCTTTTTACTCCATGGCCCACTGTGAAGGTCAAAGTGCAGCTCCTGACCCAAAGGTACATTTACTCCATCAGCTTTTTAATTACACTTGGATCTTGGCAGATAGCTTGACTTTCTCCAGGTTCACTTTGTTAAAAATGAGGGGGTCTCTTTTAAACGTTTATGGACAAATGAGTAAGCCCCTCACCTGGGATTATTTTGAATTGTTAATTTTTACTAGTAGAAATAGGCTGTNCAAAGTGTGGTCTTTATTTGGATTCTGATTAAATAAACTGTCAAGAAGAAATGACACTTATGAAGAAATTAGAAATTTTACTTATTTAAATAACCAACTTATTCTTATTATAATAGTATGGTTATGCCTTTTAAAACTATCACTGAGTATAGTGAAATATGTATGGATGACATGACATGATGGCAGATTTGCTGCATAATGATATGGAGTTGGGAAATGGATGAATTCATGAGTCTCATGAATTGACAATTATTAAAACCAGGATGGGTACACTGGAGTTGATCTCATCGTGGTGTCTATTTTAGGATGTTACATTTATCCTGACTAAAAGTTTTAAGTACAGATTTTGCTGCCATAAAGAATACCTTTTTACTCCATGGCCCACTATAAAGGTCAAAGTGCAGCTCCTGACCCAAAGGTACATTTACTCCATCAGCTTTTTAATTACACTTGGATCTTGGCAGATAGCTTGACTTTCTCCAGGTTCATTTTGTTAAAAATGAGGGGGTCTCTTTTAAATGTTTATGGACAAATGAGTAAGCCCCTCACCTGGGATTATTTTGAATTGTTAATTTTTACTAGTAGAAATAGGCTGTAATCCTCAGACTTCTAAAATCAACAAAAGATGTATTTCCACATTTACCAAATTTAAATTCTATACTGAAACAAACTTGTTTTCTCAGTTCCAAATTTATTCTTTTTATTAGAGAAATTTAAGTTTTTAATTATATCTGTTTGCTTGCATCATCCTGCTTGTTACTCTTCCATCTTAAAGTCAGTACATGGGAAACTGTGAAAATAGTAGGATCTTGGTCTATCACTCCTAAGGGGCAAGCTTGGGCATTGTTTTATGTTTTTATCCTTACTAAAATTCTGCCTCACACGCTTTCATAATAATCTAAAACAAAGCCCATGGGATCTAGATCTGAGAGCATTTATCTGATATTAAATGTAATCCCAAACAGGTCATAAACTGTCAAGAACAAACAAATATGAACACGGTCATACATTTTACCTTTCTAAACGCAGAGATAGTAGTATGGAATTGATTTCAGCTCGGCTTTCCCAGTTTCCGGACTTCCATGTCATATCTCCATCTTGGAGAATGAGGTCATCACACGTTCTGGTCATTGCTGTCTTCTGCCATGGTCTTCTCCAGGGACTGGATGCCCTAACTCCTCTTTCCTCACACTTATCTGAAGGCCCCCTGCTTGGGCCTGCTCTGGGACCTGGGCGAGCTCCTCTTCTGCCAGCTTTGGTTTTTCTCCTGCATGGTCTTCCGTGCCAGGTATCTCTGGCCTTCCTTTCTTTGCAATTCTCAACACGCATCTTTGTTGTGTGGCGACAGCATGTCCATGATGCGCCCCACAAGCAGCAGCGGATTCTCACGCCAAGGAGGACACAGAGGAGCCAGCCAGGCCGGAGGACATCCGGAGCTCGCAGAAAACCAGCTTCTGCGAGCTTGGCCTCGGGCGCACGTGCAGGCTGGTCTCACGGGCCCGGGTCTTAATGGACCTTCCTTAAAGGAGAAGGTGGAACTTGAGGTATAAGGACTGTTTCCTCCAGGCTGATTACTTAACCAGGGACGCCCCAAACTGCTCCAGAGTCCATCCACCCCACCTGGTACCTGGAAGCTCAGCTGGGTCAGAGATGCTCCTCATTCATATCCAACGCGGCTCTGGCCACACGGAGGGGATGAGCCCTGGACCGCGCCGCTGGCGGAAGCCCGCACACCCAGACAATCCCGGCTTGCCTGCTGCTCCTGGCGGTCCCTGCCCTGGCCTACAGTGGAGGGGCGTCATCCAGCGGAGGCGGAAAGCATCTTGCTCCACCGAGGTGAGTTTGGTCGTCAAAGGCCCTGTTCTGAGCCGTCCAGCCTCAGGCTCCGCCAGCCTGTTTGAAGGTTTTCGCGGGGAGCCGGGTCTCTCTGCATCCTCGGAACAGGTTACAGTTTGGGTCACGCAGCTCGTCCCAGTCCAAGCGGGAAGCAGAGGCGGGGCAATAGGGCCCTCCTCTACCTGCTCCGGGGCCTTTTTCTGCCTCGGTCTCCCGGAGGGAGGTTTGAGGCTGGGCCGCTTTTCCCAGTTTCCTTGGTGAGGGTATTGGGTGGGGGCTTTGTTGGCAGCGTCCTCAGAGACATCAAATTCTGGCTTTAGGAGCCCACTCCTGGAAGAGTCGTCTGCTTGGCATTGGCTTTTCCTTCTGAGGATGTGGGCACGTGGCCCCTCCTTCTGAGGATGTGGGCACGTGGCCCCTCCGGCCTTCAGAGGGCAGGCAGGTCAGTGTTTTCCGGACTAGGCGTATTCTCTGCAGAGGCTGCGGCATGCCAGGGGCCGGAGCTCTGCGGGCTCCTTCTAGGGGCCAAGCGGCGGAGGCGCAGACACCACTCCAGTTTTCTCCTTCCGCGCCTGTGTGGGCCTCTCTTCTGTCTTGGGGAGACATCCCCAAAGAGCCGCCCAGGATTGGGGAGTTCTTATCTACGGGAGAAGAACTAACGTTTTCCTTGACGGCTTGCTCTGGGCTGCCAGATACTCGTGCCGGAGATGCTACTTTGTTTTTAAAAGACTTCTGGGGTCCGGCAAGAGTTCGAAAGGTCTAGGAATTTTGAAAATTCCTAAACTTTTCCCTCTAAGCCACACAGTAGTTGCATTTTGTACGTTTTAGTAAGTTGTATTTTAAGTTTTATTCAGTTAAAATATTTTTCGTTTTCGCTTTTGATACCCTCCTGGGCCCTTGGACTGTTTAATCAACAGGAATTGGTTAGCAGGTGCAAGGAAAATTTCCGACAAAGCTTTAATAGGTTTCGTGGTGCAGCTGGAGGGAGCATAAACAAGAAACAGGTGTTCTTGCCCAGTTGGTCCCTTAATTGAGATAATGAGGTGAGGGTGGGTCTTAGGCTTGGGCGGGAGGTATAGTTTGAGTAGTCTGTTCACCGCCTTGGTGGTCCCGGGTGCAGGCATCGCCAACAGTAGCCTGCTTTTTCTTGTGGCATCTAAGAAAGACAAAGTTCAAAGTTGTTTTGTGGCATTTTTGCATCATTTTATTCATAACCGCCTAAGTGTGCAGTTAATTTCAGTCCCTAATAGTTTCTTTGTAGTCTGTTGGGCAAGGAGACATTTGTCCCAGTGCAAGCACTCTGGTAGAAGGTCTCAGGCCCTAGCCTATCTCACACTGACCCATACCTTATGTAAAAATGGCGCTGCTTGGATTTCTAAATCATTAGGAATTTTCATCTATCTTTCTGATAACTGTTTTCTAAATTAATTCCACTGCTGATGGAGAATATCCTTTGTGTAATTCCTGTTCTTTTAAAATTAAGGTCTGTTTTATGGCCTAGAACGTGGTCCATCTTGGTGAAATCAACATTAGCTTGAGAAATATATGGATTCTGCTGCTGTTGAATATTCTATAGATGCCAGTTAGATCAGGTGTACTGTAGTGCAGGTTATGCAAAGCTGGGCTGAATTGATCCACCAACTGATGGAGGATATTGATATCTCTGACTGTAATGGTGAATATTTCTGTTTCTCTTTTCAGTTTTATCATTTTTTTTCCCACCTGTATTTTGATGTTCTATTAGGTACATCTGCATTTAGGAGTTTAATGTATTTTGAAGACTGACTCTTTTTATCATTATACAATGCCCTTCTTTTATCCTGGATAATCTTTCTTCTTCTGAATAAGCTTTATGTGAAGTTAATGTAGTTATTCCAGGTTTCTTTGGATGTTTGTTAGTATATCTTTCTCCTTTCCTTTATACCTAGATGTAGTTTTTGTATGTAGAGTGTGTTTCTTGTAGTCAACATATTTCAGCGTTTCATTTTCTTTTTTCTGTGTAAACCACTCTGATAATTTCAGTTTTTTCAGTTGATGTTTTTCAGACCACTTGAAAAGTGATCATTATTATAGTTCGATTATTATCTAGTGTTTTAATTGAGCTGTTATGTGATTTCATTTTATTTCCTCACTTAGAATATCAATTGTATTTTTAAAAATATTATTTAGTGGTATTCCTGGATTTTATAAGATACAAATTTTTAACTAATCTAAGTCCACCTTCCAAAAACACTGTACCACTTTAAATGTAGTGTAGGTACTCAGAACATTCCGAATTTCTCTTGTCGCTTCTTATATTACTGTATTAGTCTGCTTGGGCCACTATAACAAAATACCACAGACTGTGTGCCTTAAGGGCTTACCTGGTGGCTCAGATGGTAGAGTCTGCCTGCAGTGCAGGAGACCTGGGTTTGATCTCTGGGTGGGGAAGATCCATGGAAAAGGAAATGGTAACCCATTCCAATATTTTTGCCTGTAACATCCCATGGACAGAGGAGCCTGGCAGGCTATAGTCCATGGGGTCACAAAGAGTCAGACATGAATGAACGACTTCACTTTTTCTTGCAGTGTGCCTTAAAGAACAGAAATTTATTTTTTATCAGGTCTGAAGTTTGGGATGTCCAAGAACAAGGTGATAACCAGCTCAGTGGCTGATGGGAGCACTCTTTCTGGCATGTATTTATATGGTTATCTTCTTGTACATGGCAAAAAGAGAGTCCAAGCTCTTTGATGTCTCTCCTTATAGGGATACTAATCCTATTGGTTTGGGGCCCCACTCTTATGATCTCAATTTTAATTATCTTCTTATATGCTCTGTCTCCAAGTACATTGGGGTTAGGGCTTTAACATATAGGTATTAGGGGGCACAGTTCAGTCTGTGGTAATTAACATCATTCATTTCATTGTAATCATCCAATGTATTTTCACTAGTTTTACTTTAAGCAAAGAGTATCTTTTAGATCAGTTAAGAATAGAACATTATTTTACCTTTATTCCTTCTCTGATAGTCTTATTTATGCAGATTGAAGTTCTGATTTATCTCATTTTTCTTTTGCCTGATGATCTTAACATTTCATGAAAGGCAAGTCAGCTGGCAATTTCCTGTTTCTTGTTAGTTTGAGAGTCTTCATTTTTTCTTCACTTTTGATGAATAATTTACTGGATATAGAATTCCAGCTTGGCATATTTTTTTTTTCTTTCACCTCTGTGTTTTTCTTAACTCTCATATAATTTCTAATGAGAAATTTACTATAATCCATTTTCCTTGTTTATTCTTTCATAATTTTCTTCTTCTCTTTGGTGTTCTACAGTTTAAATGTAACATGCTTGGGTGGTTTTCTGTTTGTTTATATTCATCCTGCTTATTCATTGAGCTTCCATAAAATGTGTTTTGGTGACTGCCATTAATTTTAATAGATGCTCAGCCATATCTATAAACCAAAAATTTTGAAACAAAGACTGATTGAAATAAAGAGGAATATTTATTTATAGTCTGCTAGTACTGCAGCCTGGGAGACACAGATTCAACAAGCACTTAAACTGTGTTCTGTTTGCCCATAAAATGGAGAAGGCAATGGCACCCTGCTCCAGTACTCTTGCCTGGAAAATCCCATGGCTGGAGGAGCCTGGTAGGCTGCAGTCCAGGGGGTCGCTAAGAGTAGGACACAACTGAGCGACTTCATTTTCACTTTTCACTTTCATGCATTGGAGAAGGAAATGGCAACCCAATCTAGTATTCTTGCCTAGAGAATCCCAGGGATGGGGGAGCCCGGTGGGCTGCCGTCTATGGGGTCGCACAGAGTCAGACACAACTGAAGTGACTTAGCAGCAGCAGCAGCAGCTGGTAAAACAGAGGAAGCTTATAAAGGCAAAAGCTGTAAGGCCACAGTTAGTCACATATGTTTTTTGTCAAGAATTGTAATTGAATCTATCAAGAACGGTGCTTATTAAGCAAGGATTTGTTGGGATCTGACATGGTTGCCTAGTTACAAGCAGTGAGAGGGACTTGAGACCTTGAAGTTGCAGTTGGTAGACATTGTTCTTAATACACCTGGTGATATCATTTGGTTTGATATAATTAGGAGAAAATTCAAGTTCTCAGTGGTCAAGAGATACATCTTGGACCAGATCCTAAATGGTTTCCTGTCCCCAGTTTTGTGTGTCTGAACTATAAATACTCCCTTACAATTTCAATTTGTCATCAGTCATTATTAAAATTTTTTCTGCTCTATTATTTTTTTTTCTCTTGCTCCAATTATAGGTTATGCTATAATTGTTTTTATATTTTCTCTTTATACTTCAGTTTGGAATATTTTTGTTTGTTTGTTTAAAGAGACTTTGTTTTTTTTAGAGGAGTTTTAGGTTCACAGCAAAATTAAGTGGAAGATAACAGAGTTCCCACACACCCCCCACCTCCATCAACATGCAACCTCTCCTGCAGTCAACATCCAATACCATAATATAAAAATGTCAACAGTCAGTACAACTTCACTGTCACATCATCACCCAAAGTCTGCAGTTTACACCCTAGTTCATTACTGGTTCATTATCAAATTACATAGTTCATTATCAAATTTTATTGATATTCCTTTAAGGTCACTGATTCCTCAGTTGTGTTGTCTACTGATGAGCCCATGGGGGACATTCTTTGTTTCTGTTACTGTGTTTTTAATTCTAGTATTTGCTTTTGACACTTCTTGTAGTTTCTATCTCTTTGCTGATATTACCCATGTCATTGCATATTGTCTTCTTTTCTTTCCATTAGAGCCTTTAACGTATTAATGATTGATATTTTAAATCCACTAGGTCCAGCATCCGTATCCTATCAGATCATGTTTCTGATACTGCTGTGTCTCTTTAGACAGTGTTTATTTTTTCTTGCTTTTTGGCATAACTTTTAATTTTTTTTATTATAGAGCAGACAGATTTTACTGGGTAATAAGGCATCAGAGACATGGGTTTGATCCCTGGGTTGGGACGATCCCATGGAGGAAGAAATGGCAACCTACTTCAGTATTCTTTCCTGAAAAATCCCATGGACAGAGGAGCCTGCAAGGCTATAGTACAAAGGGTCAGTTACTGAGCACGTGCACACACAATAAGAAATCAAGTAAATAGGCTTTTAGTGAGAATTTATATTAATTTGGCTTGGAGCTGCATTCACTGTCTGTTCAACTGTAGGTGCAAGACTCTTAATTCCTCTAATGCCATTATTTTAATCTCTCCTCTTGACTTGGGGGCTTCTCTGTACTGCTACTCAGAAAGAGTAAGCAACCTTTAGCTCTTTTAGCTATTATCTCCTGGAGCAGCCTCATTGTGGTGCTAAAATGTGGGGGAGAGGGAGCACTCTCTCTACCATCTACATCTACAGATGACTTGACTGCAGCCATGAAATTAAAAGACGTTTGCTCCTTGGAAGAAAAGCTATGACCAACCTAGACAGCATATTAAAAAGCAGAGACATTGCTTTACCAACAAAGGTCCATCTAGTCAAAGCTATGGTTTTTCCAATAGTCATGTATGGAGATGAGAGCTGGACTATAAAGAAGGCTGAGTGCTGAAGAATTGATACTTTTGAACTGTGGTGTTGGAGAAGACTCTTGAGAGTCCCTTGGACTGTAAGGAGATCCAACCAGTCCATCCTAAAGTAAATCAGCCCTGAATATTCATTGGAAGGACTGATGCTAAAGCTGAAACTCCAATATTTTGGCCACTTGATGCAAAGAACTGACTCATTTGAAAAGACCCTGATGCTGGGAAAGATTGAGGGGAGGAGAATGGGACAACAGAGGATGAGATGGTTGAATGGCATCACTGACGCAGTGGAGATGAGTTTGAGTAGGCTTCAGGAGTTGGTGATGGACAGGGAAACCTAGTGTGCTGCAGTCCATGGGTCACAAAGAGTCAGACACAACTGAGTGACTGAACTGAACTGGTTTATGGCTCTGGATCTCCCTGGTGGCTCAGATAGTTAAGAATATGCCTGCAGTGCAGGAGATCTGGCTTTGATCCATGGTTTGGAAAGATCCCCTGGATAATGGAATGACAACCCACTCCAGTATTCATTCCTGGAGAATTCCATGGACAGAGGAGCCTGGTGGGTTATAGTCACCTATGCTGTAGCAATCTAATTTTTGCATTAAATATTTTGAGGCATGCTTATGTTAACATTTGAATGAAATCTTAAATATAAATTCATCTGAATTGTTTGGGTATTTCTATTAAATATTTTAAAATCTTCCACAAATATAATAGGTATATATAGAAAAATATTCTTGGTTGGAGTGCAAGAAACACTTTTTAATGTGTCATAGCAATTAACTGTGATTTACTTGAATGGAGATTTATTAAACACTTGAGGAATTCTCTGTCCATGACTTTACAAAAGTGTTGTTATCCCTTTCCAAAATAAGGGCTAAGTAAATTTGGTTTAAGATGCTAGTAGTCTAAGGCAGCAGAGGTGTTGGAAGTTTGCTTTCTCTGTAACTTTGAAGAGAACATCTTGATGTCCCATTAAGACTCTAAGCACTGACAAAAATGGAAAGACAGCTTTTTTCTTTTCATTTTAAAGGTTTTATTTACATCAAAAATACAATTTCATGTTAAAGGGGAAAAGAAATCATTGTGACACTAAATCTGCAGCAAATTTTGTACATTCTGCTACTGTACAAATTGGAGACCTACTAGGGTGAATTAGAGATGCTGATTCTAAAGTTTTCACAAGTAAACAGGAGACAAAAATAGAATCAGTCACAAACCACTAGAGAATTATAGCAGCATGCCATGATGTTGATTTTTTATTTTAGCAAGTAGACTTTAACACATGTTAATGATTTGAGCGATTATCCATACAGGTACTATAAATAATCTGATGCACATATATGCATACTCTAAAAAAATATGTGAAATAATTGCATTATCAGGTGATATTTTTCCTATTCTTATATGTTAACTGGTCTGTATTTCAATTTCATTTTCTTATGAATTTAGTTTAGAGATATGGTAATTCAAATATATTTTCAAAGTTTATTGTGGCTATTAAAGTGTTTTATTTCCCAATTCATATTACTCTTGTATCGAGTCCATGAGGTCTAAGGTAACTTAGATCAAAGTTTTAAAAGAGTAAAAATATTTCCGGTTTTGTACAGAACCATGTCTTTGTCTTTTTTGCCTCTTTTGCTGTTGCCCACTCTGCAGTGAAGATGGTGGGGGTCTTGGACACTGGGGAGAGGAGTGGACCAGTGTGGTGGGCTGGGTTTAAGGGTGGGCAGTCAGGCCAGGCCCCCTACCCAGGCCCAGGCCCTGGCTGCCAACATTCTCCNCTTAAGTGAAATCACTAGCTGTTTACTACTTTGACAAAAATTTTACATTTTCTTGTAAATATTATCTCAGCTTTAGTAATGCCACTGAATTTTTATAGCTTAGCAATTGTGCTTTGATTTATGACTTAGATTGTAGTTATAGTTAAGAAAATATTGTTTTCTCTGATTAAAAAATATCAAAGGGAAAAGGCACAGTAAGTTTTATGTGCTATAGAAACTAGAAAATTATGACAAAGTTAATGCATACATATGGCCAGTTTCCACCTAAGAAACTCAAGATGCATGAGCCTCTTTTCACCAAAATCAACACTTCATCATATTCAGCCTTGGCAATGAGAGTCTCCCCAAAGAAACAAGAAGTATCTTGTTTGCCCAGTTCTAGAATTATGTTTGACTGGTGCTATTTTTCATAGTCACATCTTAATTTGTTTTCTGGGCTTCACTAGAAAGTGTTTGATGCATCCTCACCTTCATGTTTGCAGTCCTGAAAATGAATCTTTCTAGAATAAGAAGACTGGAGAGGACTTTTTTAAAGGGCTTAAAATGAAAGTATATGACAAAGATAAAAATATTACGAAGGAAAATAATCTTCAACAAATATAAACTCACTTGATGGTAAGGACTCTGGGAAATAGTAATGCAGTGTTATTTATGTTCTATACTCAGTTGAGGCTTATGGGCAAATCATTTTCATTCAAGACAGAGTTAAGCCATGCTTTAATAAATTTAGTAAAAATAAATTTTATAATGAGATAAAACAGATTCACAGTAGCAGTTATCACTATTTGAACTTATCATTGATAGTTTATATGATGAAGTGAAGCTGAGTCCTGACTTCAAAGTTTCACATCAGCAGGGGTAAAGGAAAGAGTCCAAGTTGAGCAGTCAGTGTGAACATTAGCACATAGTGTTAGAATGTGGAAAATATTCTCTATAGGGGAAAATACTTTTGTTTCAACGAGTGGAAGATACATAGCTGTTAGAATTTAGAACTGATACTTGGCTATGGCCAGTTTGTTGAAAGCATGGCTTCGGCATTTAGAGACATTATTTTGGAAACATTTCTGGTCTGGGGGCAATAAGGAGGTAATTACAATTGTCAATTGTAATTTCCCAATTACAAGGAAATAGGAAAATACTTTTTGGAAATATAAATTAAAGAGCTAGAAGATTGTGATAGGTTTTAGGGATAGAAATAATATATCTGGTAACTGATTAAAAATGGTGAGAAAAGAGTCAAAGATAACTGACGTCAAACTTAAAGTCTTTGGGGCTGTTATGCTTTAATAAAATGTGAGGAAAAACAAAGAGAAGATTTTAAAGAATAAATTACTGTTTGTTTTCGATATCATGGTTTTCAGGTGGTGGTATGTTATTAGAGGGGCTTCCCAAATGGCTCAGTGGGTAAAGAATCCACCTGTAATACAGGAAACATGGGTTTGACCCCTGGGTTGGGAAGATCTCCTCAAGGAGATAATGGCAACTCACTCAAGTATTCTTGCCAGGAAAATCCCATGGACAGGAGTCTGGCAGGCTACAGTCCAAAGGGTCACAAAGAGTTGGACATAACTGAGCAACTAAGCATGTATGCATGTTATTAGAGAGCCCTTGTATTAATCATGATAATTTGCCTATATTATAGATGATAAATTTAGTCTAAAAGAGGCTAAGGTCACATGATCTTGAGTTATTTAGCAGACATTTGAAATCAGTTTTGTCTAAAACAGCAGCTCTTTTCTATAAAGCACACATTTGTTTTTTGTCAGTGTAAGTATGACAGGTTGTATTTAGTAAAGGACTCGAGAATGTGTAAGAAACCCCAGACTGGCCGGGCTGCTCGCTTTCTCCTACAACTTCTACTACTTGGAAGGTATCATTCAACCATGGTGAGTTTCAATGTAGGTTTAAAATGTGGATAATAGCACCCACCCTAAGCTTCTTGAAAGGATTATATGTAATACTGTTTTAATAAACTGAAGTAACATCAAAATTCTTCAAGCCAGGCTTCAACAATATGTGAACCGTGAATTTCCAGATGTTCAAACTGGATTTAGAAAAGGCAGAGAAGCCAGAGATCAAATTGCCAACATCCATTGGATCGTCAAAAAAGCAAGAGAGTTCCAGAAAAACATCTACTTCTGCTTTGTTGACTATACCAAAGCCTTTGACTGTGTGGATCACAACAAACTGTGGAAAATTCTGAAAGAGATGGGAATACCAGATCACTTGACCTGCCTCCTAAGAAACCTGTATGCAGGTCAGGAAGCAACAGTTAGAATTGGACATGGAACAACAGACTGCTTTCAAATAGGAAAAGGAGTATGTCAAGGCTGTATGTTGTCACCCTTCTTATTTAACTTATATGCAGAGTACATCATGAGAAATGCTGGGCTGGAGGAAGCATAAGCTGGAATCAAGACTGCCCGGAGAAAAATCAATAACCGCAGATATGAAGATAACACCACCCTTATGGCAGAAAGTGAAGAGGAACTATAAAGCCTCTTGATGAAAGTGAAAGTGGAGAGTGAAAAAGTTGGCTTAAAACTCAGCATTCAGAAACCTAAGATCATGGCATCCACCCATCACTTCATGGCAAATATATGGGGAAACAATGGAAACAATGGCAGACTTTATTTTGGGGGACTCCAAAATCGCTGCATATGGTAACTGCAGCCATGAAATTAAAAGATGTTTGCTCCTTGGAAGAAAACCTATGACCAACCTGGACAGCATATTAAAAAGCAGAGACATTACTTTGCCAACAAAGGTCCATCTAGTCAAAGCTATGGTTTTTCCAGTAGTCATGGATGAATGTGAGAGCTGATTATAAAGAAAGCTGAGCGCCAAAGAATTGATGCTTTTGAACTGTGGTGTTGGAGAAGACTCTTGAGAGTCCTTTGGACTACAAAGAGATTCAGCCTGTCCATCCTAAAGGAAATCAGTCCTGAATACTCATTGGAAGGACTGATGCTGAAGCTGAAGTTCCAATACTTTGGCCACCTGATGTGAAGAACTGTCTATTTTGCAAAGACCCTGATGCTGGGAAATATTGAAGGCAGGAAGAGAAGGGGACAACAGAGGATGAGATGTTTGGTTGGCATCATCGACTAGGTGGACATGAGTTTGAGTAAACTCTGGGAGTTGGTGATGGACAGGGAGGCCTGGTGTGCTGCAGTCCATGGGTTCACAAAGACTCAGACATGACTGAGTGAACTAAACAAAAAAATAGAAATTTATATAATACTGGAAAAAATTGGGTCCTATCCACAGACCATAAATATCAATGGTTTTTTGCTAGACTAATATATATGACATGACATTCAAGGGTGACATCAACTTTTGACTCACATTTCTTAGGAAGGTGATTTATGAAAATGAAGATCCTGTTACATCTTTGGAGGCCACAGAGATCAAGACAGTATGATATTATAGCCAGACTGAGAATTCTAGCTTTGGGCTTTTTGCACGCCACTGTATCACTGGTTTCAAAAGTGAACTGCCCTTTACTTGGGCAGTCACATACCTGAGAAGCTCCAGTTTATCACAGTATATATTTAGAGTATGTGGACATGTGACAATAAAGATAAAAACTGTGACCTCCCCCTATTATGACTCTTGATACAATAGGGATAACAACTATTTCAGCAACTCCAACAAACAGGTTGAACAAGATCTCATATTTGTATCGGGGAAGCTGGTACTGGTGCATAGGACTCTCTAGCAACAAGAGAGTCTACACAGAGAAAACCCTTATGTACTGGTCAGTCAATGGTTCAGCTACCTTCCTCTTCTTTGAAGAGGCTGGGTTACTGGGCTGGTAGCATAAACTGGCATCATCTCCCATCATGGCAAACACAGACCTCCCATTTTAGGGGTAAAGGAGTAGGAGAACTTCCTTGAGTTAGTGTTTGTTTCTAGGAGTTATTCAAGAATCTTCCTTGTCTCTCCTCTGTGAAGAATGACAAACACCTCTGCTTATATTATAATAGTGATGAACTCTGTTTTTTCCTCTCAAGATATGTTTTATCAGGTACTGACACATCTCATCTCAATGGAATTGAAAATCTTTATGTTTGTGTGGCTTAGTGGAAATAGATCATCTTATTTGCTTTGATTTGAGTATTAGTCTATTGCAAATGAACCACAAAAAAAATAAAAAGTGTTCAACGTGTTCCATGTCAGTTCATTCTCATTATCAGTGCAGTACATAGTGGTGTGGAACCAAAGGTCAAGTTATAATTAGCATACTATTTCAATTCCTCCACTTCTTGGTATGTATTCCTCTGCTTGAGACAGCCAGGACCAAGTCAGGACCCAGGGTAATGTCGATTTCCTGGTCAAAAGCTTGGTGACATCTTGTAAATATCATAGGAAAAGAATTCACATACTTGTAAAGCTTTATTATAAAGTACAGACAAGGAACCAATCTCTGTATTGGGACAAAAATCATAGACCGTGGAAAAGTGTTTCCATAAACAATAAGAGAAGTTTGAATATCTTCAACTTATTTATTTATTAAAGTTCAGAAGGACATTTGATGAGATAAAATAGCTTTAAAGGATAGTCGTGAAAAGTATAATAAAGGTTATTGTAGAGGAAAATGTGATTGACAATTTCTGCTTTAAAAGTGCACTTGGAGGGAGTAAATATAAGACAGGGTAATAGAAAAACCCATTTTGTGAAATAGAGGATAAAGTTAAGAAATTGATGAATCATAAAGGCAAAAAGAAAACACAGAATAGGTTTCAGATGCCCAATGTCATCTCATTTAATTAATCTTTTTACATATTTGTTGATTATTATAATTTTATATAAAGCACTATCCTGATTGTTTGGGACCTAACACTTAGCATAGCAGACACTGTCCTTTTTCAGGAAGAGGCTAAAGTCAAGCAAATGAAACAGAAAATTGAGTAATTATGGTAAAGCATGATAAATTGTCTGATCAGGTAAGTATAGATTGCTAAGAGAGTGAATAATGTTTATATGAGAGTACTCTTAATAGGATCACAGAGCCTTCTTAGAGAAAATGACATTTAAAATGAGATCTGAAATATGATAGTAGGTAAAGAAAGAAATGATATTTAGGATTTCAGAGAAAATACCATGTGTAATGCTCCATTAGGTCCATATAGAGGAGAGAACAGGCTTCCCTGGTGGCTCAGATGGTAAGCAATCCACCTGTAATGCAGGAGACCTGGGTTTGATCCCTGGATTGGGAAGATCCCCTGGAAAAGGGAATGGTTACCCACTCCAGTATTCTTGCCCAGAGAATTCCATGGCCAGAGGAGCCTGACAGTTTACAGTTCATGGGGTTTCAAAGAGTCAGATACAACTGAGAGCCTAACACACACTTTTCACACACAAAGGAGAGAACAGGGCTTCCCAGGTGGCTCAGTGGTAAAGAATCTGCCTGCCAAGCCAAAGACATGGGTTTGATCCCTGGGTTGGGAAGATTTGCTGGAGGAGGAAAGGGAACCCACTCCAGTATTCTTGCCTGGAAAATCCTGTGGACAGAGGAGCCTGGTGGGCTGCAGTCCATGGGGTCACAAAAGAGTCAGACACAACTTAGTGACTAAACAATAACAACAAGAGGAGAGAACACAGTGCATTCAAAGAAATGAAAAACATTCTGTTTCTGGTTGAACAGATGGTCCATTTTTTTCTGTTGTATAATTCACTGGGTTAAGCTTAATTAGGCCAGATACTGGCAAACTCTGACTCAAGCCAAAAATTAAGAAGCAGTAGCAGAGGCCAGTGTGTCTAGAGACCTGCATTTCTTACTGTGACTGCACAAAAATTGAGTGCACACAAACAGTAGGAAATTATTACATTTCATAGGACTTTGACGCATTCTAGTAGTTTATTGCAGTTTCTTACTTTTGATCATAGATGTCATGTTCTTGGATCTATGAACATCCATTACTTTCATTAGAGTGAATTGAAAGCAAATATCTTCCAAAATTAATTTTACATTAATTAATTTTTTTCTGTGAGATATCTCTGCATCAAATGCATCTTTTATTTATCCTGAACCTTGAATACTGTATTTCCCATTTTTTAATCTACCAAGCACTATAATCTTTGCTATAACCCTGTGAAGTCAGTGCTATATTTTTAATTTTAAACATTTATTACTTAACCAGTGAGAAAACTAAGACACAGGGAACTTGTGTTACTGGCCAAAGTCTTCAGAGCTACAATAGTGGGGATAGTTTTCAGATACATTTATTCCCGGTGCAGAGCTACTTTCTTAATCACTATATTTTAAAAAGCCTATCTATAGATAATTTTTTAAGTAATATCACTGCTGATTTAAGAAATGTGAAGGAATGAGAAAAAACAGACAAGATAAAGGAAATTAGTGAAGAAAGAAGAAAATAGAAAATTAATCTGAGCTGAAACAAGAAGTTTATTTCACCAAATGCCACCATATACTCCCTATAATGAAATATGTGTGTTTATGAGATTAAGTAGCTCTTTTTTAAGTATCTAGGCCAAAATTTTGTATTTTAAAAAGAAGTAGATTGATAACAGCTTTTTTCCTGTAATTTGAAAATTTTTTCTAAATTTATTGAGATTATTCTTTCACATTTTAATGTAAAATATAATCTCAGAGTTTTGTACATAGAAAATATATGAATCTTGCGTGAGATACAACACAGAAGAAATTTTACCACTAACATACTCTTCATGAAAATGCCTCTGGATAAAGAACACAAACTAGTAAAGTGAGCTCTAACTAGATGGAGTTCAAAGTCCTTATAGTGAGTGGTAGAAGTCTTCTGGATAAGAGGCATTAAAAGGCAGCCAGGGTGACTGGAACCAGGAGAGGAGATGGTATGGCAAGAAATAGACCTGAAGAAGCAGAATGATGAATTAGATCAGATAGGGTTTCATAAGCCAAGTTAAGTCATTTAGTCTTAGAATGGTGAGATGCCATTAGAAACCATTAAGAAAAATCACATTTAGGTTTCAAAATAATCTTTGTTTCTAGTATGGAGAATGGTAGAGAAGGTGCTGAAAAATGAGTAGACAGAAGTCAAGTTGTTCTGGGATAATTCTAGTGCTTTTAATATCACCCTTTTTATTTACTGTTATTCATAGTAATCTATATAATGCAAAAATAGAAATATTTTAAACATTAAAATTATATCTGAATGTTACAATAATATTCTCATATTTTTTTAATAATCATATGACTATCTTCTGGGTAAATCCAACAAATGAACTGAAACATTATTATCACAAATTAAAGTTCAGTAAGATCATAGGTTCTGGTATAGGATCATGGCATCTGATCCCATCACTTAATGGGAAATAGATGGGGAAACAGTGGAAACAATGTCAGACTTTATTTTCTGGTGCTCCGAAATCACTGCAGATGGTGACTGCAGCCATGAAATTAAAAGACACTTACTCCTTGGAAGAAAAGTGATGACCAACCTAGATAGCATATTCAAAAGCAGAGATATTGCTTTGCCAGCAGAGGTCTGTCTAGTCAAGGCTATGATTTTTCCAGTGGTCATGTATGGATGTGAGAGTTGGACTGTGAAGAAAGCTGAGTGCTGAAGAACTGATGCTTTTGAACTGTGGTGTTGGAGAAGACTCTTGAGAGTCCCTTGGACTGCAAGGAGATCCAACCAGTCCATTCTGAAGGATATCAGCCCTGGGATTTCTTTGGAAGGAATGATGCTAAAGCTGAAAGTGCAGTACTTTGGCCACCTCATGTGAAGAGTTGACTCATTGGAAAAGACTCTGATGCTGGGAGGGATTGGGGGCAGGAGAAGGGAACGACAGAGGATGAAATGGCTGGATGGCATCACTGACTTAATGGACATGAGTCTGAGTGAACTCCGGGAGTTGGTGATGGAGAGGGAGGCCTGGCGTGCTGCGATTCATGGGGTTGCAAAGAGTCAGACACAATTGAGTGACTGAACTGAACTGAACTGAAAATCATAGGTTAGAAGTATACATAGTTTCTGTAATAGTGTGAACTAACCAAAACTTCTTAACCTAACATCTGTCATAAAAATATATCCCAGATTAAACGTGAGTTACAAGAAAAAATTAAAATTGGTAGAAAATGTACATGGCAGTATTTCTCAAACATTCTATTTGAAATGCTTTTTACTTGTACTAAACTCAAGGTAGAAACTATGAGTGAAGTGAAGTGGTAGTCACATAGTTATGTCCGACTGTTTGCGACCCCAGGGACTGTAGCCTGCCAGGCTCCTCTGTCCATGGGATTCTTCAGACAAGAATACTGGAGTGGGTTGCCATTTCCTTCTCCAGGGTCTTCCCAACCCAAGGATTGAAACCAGGTCTCCTGCATTGCAGACAGATTCTTTACGATCTGAGCCACCATAGAAGCCAGAGAAACTATACAGGAATGTAATTGATAACAAAACAATGCTGCTGCTGCTGCTAAGTCGCTTCAGTCATGTCCGATTCTCTGCGACCCCATAGATGGCAGCCCATCAGGCTCCCCTGTCCCTGGGATTCTCCAGGCAAAAACACTGGAGTGGGTAACAAAACAATGAAATATGCATAAAACAAAACAAAGGAAATATCACCATTGCTAAAGAAAAATTTTGAGTCATGTACATTAAGGTGCTCAGGCAATCTGTGAGAAATTATGAAGCTGTGAAGAAAAGGAAGACATTCTCTGAATGAACCTGTGAATTTATATACAGGAACATAATAAACAAGAGCAGCTGACTATGGAGACAGAAAATGCAGTTCAACAAGGGAGGGGAGAAACAGTATCATGGGATGCAAAAAATTACGAGTTTCAGTGGTAAAATGTGTTCAAATGATTTGAAGGCTACTTAGGAACTTGAAAAAAATTAGAACTAGTTGTTGAATAGTTATATGTTGAGGGGTCATGATGATGTGTAATTACATGGTTTATTTGGAGATATTTAAACTAAGTAAAATAGATCATTAATTGTAGACACATCTCAGAGATATTATGGTTTTGTTTCCAGAACACAGAGATAAAGTAAATATTAAAATAAAGTGGGTGACACATATTTTGATTTTGCAATGCACATAAAAGTTATGTTTATACTATACTGCAATTGAGTATAGTATAAAGCCTCCAATAGCATGATGCCTAAAATAATGCACTTAACCTTGATTAAAAATAATTTTTTGCTAAAAGTGCTAAACTTCATCTGAGCCTTCAGTGAATCATAATCTTTTTTTGTGTGTGGAATTTCTTGCCTCCAAGTAGATGGCTGCTGACTGACTGATCAGGGTGGTTGCTGAAGGTTGGGGTGAGTATGGCAATTTCTTAAGATAAGACAGCAATGAAGCTTGCAGCATTGATTGATTCTTTGTTTCATAAATGATTTCTCTGTAGTACCCAATGTTGTTTGATGGTATTTCACCCACAGAAGAACTCTCAAAATTGTAAGTCAGTCCTCTCAAACTCTGTTGCTGCTTTAATAGCTAAGTATATGTAATATTCCAAATCCTTTGTTGTTCAGTTCAGTTAACAATTTTCACAGCATCTTCACCGGGAGTAGATTCTATCTCAAGAAACCGCTTTCTTTGCTGATCCATAAGAAGCAACTCCTCATCTGTTAAATTTTTATCATCAGATTATAGCAATTTGGTCACATCTTCAGGCTCCACTTCTAGTTCTCTTCCTATTTCTGCCACATCTGCATTGGCTTCCTCCACTGAAGTCTTGAACTCCTCACAGTCATCCATAAGGAATGGAATAATTGCCTTCCAAACTCCTGTTAGTGTTGATATTTTAACTTCTTCCCCTGAGTCACAAATTTTCTTAATGGCATCTAGAATGACAAATCCTTTCCAGGTTTTCAATTTGCTTTGCCCAGATCCATCAAAAGAATTGGTTTCTATGGCACCTATATTGCTATGAAATGTAATTCTTAAACAATATGACTTGAAAGTCTAAATAACTCCTTGTTCCATGCTGCTGAATTCATGCTGTGTTAGCAGATGTGGAAACAATATTAGTCTCATTGTCCATCTCCACCAGAGTTCTTGGGTGACCAGGTGCATTAGCACTGAGCAGTACCAGTTTGATTTTTTTTTTTTTTTTGCTGTAGGTGAAACAGTGGGCTTAAAATAGCAGATAAACCATGTTGTAAGCAGATGTGCTATTGTCTATGCTATATTATTCCATTTATGGAGCATAAGCAGAGTAGATTTAACATAACTCTTAATGGTCCTAGGATTTTCAGAATGGTAAGTGAGCATTGGCTTCAACTTGAAGCCACCAGTGCATCAGTCTCCCACAAGAGAGTCAGCCTGTCTTTTGAAGCTCTAAAGCCAGCCACCAATTTCTCTTATCTACCTATCAAAGTCTTCTATTGCATCTTCTTCCAAAAGAAATCTGTTGTATCTCCACTGAAAATCTTTTGTTTAGTGTAGCCACCTTTATTAATGATCTTAGCTGGATCTTCTGAGTAACTTGCTGCAGCTTCAATGTCAGCATTTATGATTTTATGTCATGGAGAAGTCTTCTTCCCTTAAACCTCAAGAACCAATCTCTACTAGCTTCATACTTTTCTTCAGCTTCCTCACCTCTCTCATTCTTCATAGAATTGAAGAGAGTTTGGTTAGGGTCTTGCTCTGAATTAGGCTTTGACATGAGGGAGTGCTGTGGCTGGTTTGTTCTTCTATCCAGACCACTAAAATTTTCTCCATTTCACCTATAAGGCTGTTTCTTATTCTTGTTTTCCTTTGCATTCACAACTTGACTGGCACAAGGCTTAGCTTTTGATCTGTCTTGGCTTTTGACATGACTTCCTCATTAAGTTTAGTCATTTATAGCTTTTGATTTTAAGTGACTCTTTTTTTCGCTTAAACACTTAGAGGCTTTTGAGGCTTATTAATTGGCCTACTTTCAATACTGTTGTGTCTCAGGGAACAGAAGAACCAGAGGAGAGGGAGAGAGGAAGAGGAACAGCTGTCGGTGGTAGAGTCACAATACGTGTAATATTTAGCCATTATTTATCATCTTATATGGGCACAATTCATAGTGCCTCCAAACAAATATAATAGTAACATCAAAAGTCACTGATCACAGAGCACCATAACAGGTACAGTAATAATGAAAAAGTTTGAAATGTTGGGAGAATTACCAAAATGTGATACAGAGACATGGATTGAGCAAATGCTATTGGAAAAGTGTCACTGATAGTCTTTCTTGGTACACAGTTGCCACAAAGCTTCAGTTTGTGAAAAATGTAATATCTGCAAAATGCAATAAAGCAAAGTACAATAAAATGAGGTATGACTATATACCAATCAAGTATATATACTGTCAAATTTTATGGTATTTTAAATTCAGTGATGTTTGAGTATCTTTTCACTGACACTTGATAAACCAAATTAAATGACAAGGAAAAACTTTGAATTATGCATGTAATTGCAAAAAGAAAGAACATAATCAAGGCATGTGGATTTTTATTACATTCTTGAATTTATTTATAATAACTTTATCATTAACTTTCTTTTATAAAATGGAGTTCTGTCTGCTTTCATGTCCTCCAGGAGGTACTTTACAAAATAAATAATGGTTGTGAAACCACATTGAAACATTTATAAGAATTTGATAGGTATAAGTATTCCTAGTACATCCCAAGTTTCTAATTGTTATGAAGCAGGAATGTAATAGATAAGTCTCAAATTTCTTGAGTCTGTCAGCAGGAGACTTTTCTAGTTCTTATACTAAAATGCTATATAAAACTTCAATTGTTAGGTAAATTTATAATAAATTAAACAAAAAATGGTTAATTCAGAGTTTGAAGAAATAACCACAGAAGAAAATTAAATTGGCTGTTGTTCCATTCTCCTTCTTTATTCATGCTAGGCATAACTTTTCTCACTGTTAACTGCAGAGATAAAGAATATGAAAAATAATATGTCCACTGTACTTTTTTTCTTTCTAAATTTGCTTTTCTTTACCTATCTTGGGAAAAGTTAAGGCTACTGACTAGATAGGAGCTTGAGTTAGAAACATAAACAAGAACAAGCTAGTAATTCTGTTATCAAAGAAATTCTGATCTAATATGTATTTTTTAAACAAGAACTAGCTAGTAATTCTGTTAGTCTCTTTTATTTATCATAGTGTGTTGAGTAGCATCAGATTCTTCACTCTTTAAGAATGAAGTATATTTTCAAACTGTACCCACCTCTACAAATTCCAGATAAGTTCCTAATTTAAATTATTACTTTCCTTTGTACTCTTTGAGAGCATGACTACATATCACTCTCTGCTCTTTCATATTGGATCCATAAATAAATAATAAATACTGCTGTTATTTCATTTGCAAAAAAAAAAAAAAATCCCAAATATTGTAGGGGTTTTTTGTTGTTGTTATTTCCTTTTTTTCTTAATTTTTATTTTTACTTTATTTTGCTTTACAATACTGTACTGGTTTTGCCATACAATGACATGAATCAGCCATGGATGTACATGAGTTCCCCATCCTGAAACTCCCTCCCACCTCCCACCACATATCATCTCTCTGGATCATCCCCATGCACCAGCCCCAAGCATCCTGTATCCTATATCAAACATAGACTGGTGATTCATTTCTTACATGATAGTATACATGTTTCAATGCCTTTCTCCCAAATCATCCCACCCTCTCCCTCTCCCACAGAGTCCAAAAGTCCTTTCTAAACATCGTGTCTCTTTTGCTGTCTCGCATACAGGGTTATCATTGCCATCTTTCTAAATTTCATATATATGTGTTAGTATACTGTATTGGTGTTTTTCTTTCTGGCTTACTTCATTCTGTATAATAGGCTCCAGTTTCATCTACTTCATCCAGCCTCATTAGAACTGATTCAAATGTATTCTTTTTAATGGCTGAGTAATATTCCATTATGTATATGTACCACAGCTTTCTTATACTTTCGTCTGCTGATGGACATCTAGGTTGCTTCCATGTCCTGGCTATTATAAACAGTGCTGCGATGAACATTGGGGTGCACGTGTCTCTTTCAGTTCTGATTTCCTCAGTGTGTATATCCAGCAGCAGGATTGCTGGGTCATAAGGCAGTTCTATTTGCAACTTTTTAAGGAATCTCCACACTGTTCTCCATAGTGGCTGTACTAGTTTGCATTCCCACCAACAGTGTAGGAGGGTTCCCTTTTCTCCACACCCTCTCCAGCATTTATTGCTTGTAGACTTTTGGATCGCAGCCATTCTGACTGGCGTGAAATGGTACCCCATTGTGGTTTTGATTTGCGTTTCTCTGATAATGAGTGATGTTGAGCATCTTTTCATGTGTTT
>SJYQ01002854.1:582342-596333 GCA_006410935.1 Redunca redunca
ATGTTGATATGTATCTTTGATATGCCTTATTTTTTTAAAAATTCTGGCAGGTTATTATCTTTCAAAAAGAGAAGTAAAAAGTATGTTTTGTTGAAGTTTACTAAATGTTGTCTCCTCTGGGAAGGAAGTAGAGTTTAGTGATTCAATTGGATATATTGAAGTTAGCCTTGAGAGAGTCATGAATATGATATTGTCTCAAAAATTGTTTATCTGTGAAGATTCATTTTATAATGTGATTTACATAAGCCATATTCAGTGTATTATTTCTTGATGGAATCCTTCATGTATCTAGCACTAATTTAAGAGAGGCTTTTAATATTGATGGTAAAAAACATAATGTGTGCTCTAAAATATTTTATTTGTCTTACCTTATTTGATTTTTCCTTGATTCCTGAAGATAGTTTAAGGAAACAGGATTATTGTCCCAATTTCATAAGCTGGGAAACTGATCCAAAGACTGTCTAGTTCTAAACCAAGCTCATTAAACTCTATTGTCATGATTCTCTATTAGTTATGTACCTGAGATTGGAAACTCTTGCTTTACCCACAAAGTAATTGCATGCTGTGTACTTATTTTCAAATGATGATGGTGAAATGCTCCCAAAACTAAATCCACATCCTGTATCTGTTCATTGTGTTGTTTTGTTGAACCCTAATGTTTCTGAATTCCCTTAGCATCCACTAAAGTGATTAGAAAATAAAATGTTTTAATAATAAAACTATCCTTATTTGCTCACTGATGTAGAGCTATATCAGAGAAGGCAATGGCACTCTACTCCAGTACTCTTGCCTGGAAAATCCCATGGACAGAGGAGTCTGGTGGCCTGCAGTCCATGGGGTCACTAAGAGTCGGACATGACTGAGCAACTTCACTTTCACTTTCATGCATTGGAGAAGGAAATGGCAACCCCCTCCAGTGTTCTTGCCTGGAGAATCCCAGGGACAGGGGAGCCTGGTGGGCTGCCCTCTATGGGGTCGCACAGAGTCAGACATGACTGAAGCGACTTAGCAGCAGCGTAGAGCTATATCTTCCACCCTAAAGGCAATGACAATAACATTATGTTAAGGATTATTAAGTGTGGAAATTTTTCAAAGGGAGAAAGAAGTTGGGAGATCTCCTTTGTCCAGATCTCTCCTCATGTAATAGACATCTACTGTTTTGCTGCCCAGCATCTGTATAACTTTCTGTAAGCAGCTTATTTTTGTGTGTGGAAAATTACCCTTCTACCAGGGTCTTCTTTGGTGGCTCAGCAGTAAAGATTCTACCTGTCAATGCAGGAGACCCCAGTTCGATCCCTGGGTCAGGAAAATCCCCTGGCGAAGGTTTAGGCCACTCACTCCAGTACTCTTGGGCTTCGCTGGTGGCTCAGATGGTAAAGAATCCACCTGCAACGTGGGAGACCTGGATTTGATACCTGGCTTGGGAAGATCCCCTGGAGGAGGGCATGACAACCCACTCCAGTATTCTTTCCTGGAGAATCCCCATAGACAGAGGAGCATGAGGTCACAGAGAGTCAGACACAATTGAGCGACCAAATACAGCACAGCACAGAGACTTACCTTGGTGCTCATTACCCATTCAATTACTCTTAGTTTTCTTTTGGCTAGTTGTAAAGCACTCCCTTTAGATTTTTGAGCTACCCACTATCTGTCCAACAAATTCCCTGTCAGTTAGTTTAGTCTTTATCAATTTGCGTTGCTATGGCTAAGGAATATTGTCTTGCATTGTTTAACTGCTAAGACTTTTCACTTCTTTCCCCATAAATCATGCTTCTCAGTATGATTCTATTATTACAATACTGAAGAAGAGGCAGGAGTATGAAAGATACAGTGTTAAGGAAGTCTGGATTAAAAAAAAATTAAGTAGAAAATCTACTTTCTTGGTCCCTAATTAATTTTAAGAAGAAGGAACATGAAGGGAGGGTGGCAAGTGTTGAGATAAATGTATCCTTCTTTCCCTTATCAGAATGGATGTTACTGAAGGAATATTTAAAAGAATTGTGGGCAAAGTCAAAACCAAGGGCCTTTTTATTCCTCAGCTATCTATTTTGTACTTTGGAAAATTACTGAACTATGACAATATGGGATAAGTACACATGAATATTATCTGTAATGTAGAGTGTTTGCTGCTGCTGCTAAGTCTCTTAAGTCGTGTCTGACTCTGTGCGGTTTAGCCACCATGAATGCCTTCTTTTGGATTCCTTGAGTTCCCTTGAAGTTCATTGTTTCTTATAACAATCACAAAAGTATCAAAGAGTTCCCTCATTAGTCATGTAGCAAGATGTGATTTTGTGGTCAACAGCACAAGGAGATCACTTCCTTGATAGGATTTGAATAGAAGTCACAGTCAAAATTCAAGGGATATGAAGCACTGGCAATAGCTGAAATGAGGCAGAGTCAACCCAAAGTGACCTGTGGAGCTTACCTAGGATAGAGTAAACACTTCTCAAACAGCAAAAAGGTGAACAGTGATGAGGTAGAGAGTAAATGCTAATGCTTCCAGGATCAGAAGGAGCAGATGTGCTGAGCAGAAACTGATCCTCACTAGCCACTTGGTAGCAGGGACCTAAGAGGGCCAGAAACAGTGGCAAGATGGAACTCTGGTATTTTCAGAGATCTCAAAAACAAAGAAATATTTCCTGTAGCTCCCAAAATATCATCTTAGGAGGAATTACAGAGAGGGAGCAGAACATAGATGATTGATTTAATAGTTTGAAATGAAAGAGGCGGTAACTGGCTGATTTAGCATTAGTTCTTCTTTTTTGGATCTGACTACTTTTATCTGCAAAGTCACAGAATAGCTGATCAAAAGGGACTTAAACAAGATAACAGAGGCCTATTTTTATCTCACATAACAAGAATCCAGAGATGGACAGTCCAAGATATAGCACAGAGATTAAATTCTGGGTCTAAATTCCTTTCATCTTTCTGATCCGTCATCTTTAAGATGTCAGCAAAGTCTTGCTTCCTGGTTATAGGATGGCTGCAGCAGCTCCGATCATCACATTCTAAACCCACTCAAAATCAGGAAGAAGGATGTTGAGGGATAGGTGATAGAGACAATAGTATATACATTTATTTCTTATGTATAATCATATGTGTGTGTGTGAGTTTGTGTTCCTGTTTTTATTAGGAGAAATATATTTCTGAAAAACCTTAAGCAGACTTCCAGTTTCCAGTTTATGTGAAAAGCTTAGAAAATATCACTTCTTTCCTAACAACAAATAAAATGCTGAAAGAAAGTAAAATGTCAACAACTCTTCTTAGATCCATAAGAGAAATGAGGTCACAGGGAGAACCACTGCCCCCTTCCTCAAACTGGAGAGATTGACAGGCTAATACAGGGAATTATGGCTTATGAACGGAGAAGGCGATGGCACCCCACCTCCAGTACTCTTGCCTGGGAAAATCCCATGGATTGTGGAGCCTGGTAGGCTGCAGTCCATGGGGTTGCAAAGAGTTGGACACGACTGAGTGACTTCCCTTTCACTTTTCACTTTCATGCATTGGAGAAGGAAATGGCAACCCACTCCAGTGTTCTTGCCTGGAGAATCCCAGGGACGGGGGAGCCTGGTGGGCTGCCATCTATGGGGTCGCACAGAGTCGGACATGACTGAAGCGACTTAGCAGCAGCAGCATGGTTTATGAAAGTGGAAACCTACTAACCAAAACTTCCATGAAAACCAGTGCCAGAGTAGTTTACCTGAACTATAATTGATGCATTTCTGAAGGCTTAGTATGTAAAAATGGGAGATAAAAACATCAAGTTTCCAGGGGGGATGGTTATGGCAGGAGATAAGTAATAAAAAGTAAACATATATCATCTGATATGAAATTAAAATGTAAGCTTTATGAGAGAAGGAACTTTTGTTTGCTTTGCTTAGCCATTAGAGCATCGCCTTATTGTAGCCATGTGTTCTGGGAAACAAACTCACTCAGAAGGACAATGCAGATAGTGGAGTGCAGTTTATTACACCGGCAGGCCCAAGGCAGAGTCTCCTTTTAGTCAAGGACCCTGACCAGTTTTTCTGAAAACCTTATATGCCCTAAGTGTACATGCCCAAATCCACTGCCCCAAATTCCCTGAAACTAGTCTGATCAAAGGAAAAGAATGGTACAATCAAAGTTAACGCCTGATTCATATGCTTTAAGCCTAGGTAGTTAACAGTGGACAATTATCAATAGGCCTGTGGTTGTACCCCAATAAGCATAACAGAATTTATGATTCTATTTGGTTACACAGATAATTAGGGTATTCTTTTAGGCAACAGAGAGTCTTGGTATGAGCCCTGGGGCACTTCCATCCAGGAGGCCTGGTTTAGATACTGGGCATAGAGCTCAAAGTCCACAGTCCGGCCCAAGATGGCGTCTTGCTTTCAGGATGGAGCCTGTTCCATTTCTTTCCTCCTTCATTCCCCACTCTTGACGTTCTTAACTCATAGTATGAGCATCATTCATAGGGATATATTGCACCGACTCTCCGCCCTCCAATCTGGGAGAAGGGCATCAACCTTTGGGTTACAAAGTTCATAATACATTGTCCACAAAGCAGAACTATCAAGGCAACTATAACCACTGTAAATATAGTTTTCCACCAATCACCCTTCACCCAAGATAGGACTGAAGTCCAAAAAGGAAGATTATCATCAGACATAATTTTTACCTGACCTTTCATGTCATCTAGGGGCTGATGTATAGCCAGATAAATCAGGAATATATACACAATATTCAACTTCAATTTTAGCACAGATCCCTCTTTGTACAATACCAGCAAGTCCTTGTAGCAGCAGTTGATTGTAGAGCTTCATCTCTTTTTCTGTTTGGGCATGTACACTTAGGGTATATAAAGTTTTCAGAAAAACTGGTCAGGGTCCTTGGCTAAGAGGAGACTCTGCCTTGGGCCGCCGGTGTAATAAACTGCACTCCACTGTCTGCATTGTCCTGAGTGAGTTTGTTTCCCAGAATGCATGGCTACAACATTTGGTGCACTGGCTGGGAAACTCCTCACTTTGAGGAGACAAGTCCCATTTGGGACTACTCTGAGGCCTTTCAGTTCAAATCTAGAGGGGGAAGGCGCCTCGCCCTTCTGGAAGGATCCTGCTTCTTACTGCCCGGACTTTTCACGTTAGCAGGTAGTGGACAGCAGCAGGGGAACTGAGCGCTCAGGTGAGGAGGAACCCACCTGGTAGGGTACAAGAGGGGGCCTTATCACCCCCCTGGGAGGGATTAGAAGGACCGGGGACCCACAGGAGCCTGGAATAGTTAGGTGGCAATGATTGCTTGGTACATAGGTTGATAAGCGTGTTAGGGCTTAGGAAGGAAATTTGTGAAGGTCATTTAGGAGGTGGTGTCCACGTCATCTTGGGGAAAATTATTACCAAGCAATTGCCAGGGGATTTTTAGGAGAAGAAACTTGGTTTTTGTGTGCTCATATTCTGCCCTCTCCAAGGAGGTGTCCCATCTGCTATGAAATTCTTAACCCCCTCGGAATTGTCAGGCTAGAAGGAGGGGAATACATAAGTGAGTACGAATTGGCATTTCCAGAGATGGCTTGGGACGTGGGATATTTAACCCATCTGTATTTTCATCCACACCTGATCAAGTCCACCAAGGCAGAATGGACTTTAAAAGTTAAAGGAGAAACAGTCTTGGATCACATGGTGTTCTGGTTCGGCTGTGCTGACAGGCAGGTAAAGACACACCAATCCCCCTTCTCCCTCTGGGATCTGGCAGGTAAGGCTCTTCTTACCCTGATTAGAAAGGAGGCAGAATGGCAATTTAAGTGTCATTGAGTGGAAATATCAGAAGTACATAGGGTACTGAGAACTTTGTAGACAGAATGAAAAGGAAAAGTAGAAGAAGGTCCAAGAAAGTAAGCAAGATGGGAGGAAGTGAATCTAAGGCAACTGTATTGGAGTGCATGATTAAAAATTTAAAGAAGCGATTTAGAGGAGACTATGCGGTGGAGATGAAGCCTAACCACCTCCACGTACTCTGTGATGTCGAATGGCCCCCTATGGGAGTAGGATAGCCACCAGAGAACACTATGAGCTTAAAAATAGTGGAAGCAGTCTATACAGTAGTCACAGGGGAGCCAGGTCACCTGGATCAATATCCATATATTGAATCATGGCTAGGGTTAGATCAAGACCCTCCTACTTGGACAAGGTTCTGTATCCAGAAGGGAAAGGGAAAAATATTAATGGCACAAAAATTGACTGATGATGAAAAAGGAAATTCTACAGGATTTGGATGGGGATGACCTGACCCCTCCCCCACACTGGATAAAGACGTGCTTGCCTCCCAGTGCCCCACCAGGACTGGAGGCCACCTAAATGTCCAATCCAGGGCCAGGTGGAGTTCCTGCAGCAGCCACTACTCTTCTACCAGCTCTCCCAGAGTTCATAGAGCTGCCATTTCAGCAGGCTCCAATCCCAGCAATGGAGACCTCTGGTCAGTGCCCCCAGAATTCCACCTCAGCTGGACCGCCTAGATTGTATCCACCTCTCCCAGACAAAATCTCAAAACTGCACTGCCTGCTCACAGGTCAATGCTGCCTCTCGGCACAGACAGAAACCTCCAGGGACTCAGCTAAAAGGCACGCTGCCCTTTGAACACCTGGAAGTGGACTTCACTGAAGTGAAACCTCACCGACACGACCATTACCTGCTGGTCATAGTATGTACATTCTTGGGATGGGAATAAGCTTTTCCTACCCAGACTGAAAGAGCATCAAAAGTAGCCTGGTGCCTCCTTAGGGAGAAAGTTCCCAGATTTAGATTTCCTACCAGCATTGGATCGGACAATGGCCCAGCTTTCATAGCTGATTTAGTATAACAAGTAAGCAAAACTTTAAACATAAAGTGGAAATTACGTACAGCATATAGGCCTCAGAGTTCTGGGATGGTGGAAGGAACCAACTGGACACTTAAAGAGACACTCACCAAGTGGATCTTAGAGACTGTTCCTGGGTGGACTTGTTTGCAACGGCTCTGCTCAGACTAAGGATGACCCCATAGTCCCTTGGCACTTCTCCGTACAAAATTGTGTATGGGAGGCCCCCTCCCATAATAAAACAGGTGTCAACAAATTTTCTTCAGGTAAGGGGAGATGAGATTTCACAGCAGATAGAACAACTGTGTATGGTAATAAATCAGGTAACTAAGTTTGTACAAGAAAGTGTGCGATTCCCCCTTGGAGAACAGATTCACGAATTTGTGTCCAGGGATCAGGTATGGTCAAGGACTGGAAACGTGACTCCTTGGCCCCACATTGGAAGGGTCCATATACTGTTTTTCTAACCAGCCCAACTGCAGTTAAAGTTGCAGGCATCACTCTCTGGATCTGCCACATGAGGGTGAAGAGCACATACTATGCAGACCTGGAGGATGCTGAGTGGACTACACAAAAGGACCCTGACCAGTTTTTCTGAAAACCTTATATACCCTAAGTGTACATGCCCAAACCCACCTTCCCAATTTCCCTGAAACTAGTCTGAACAAAGGAAAAGAAAGATAATCAAAGTTAACCTGTGATTCATACGCCTTCAGTTCAGTTCAGTCGCTCAGTCGTGTCCGACTCTTCACGACCCCATGAATCGCAGCACACCAGGCCTCCCTGTCCATCACCAACTCCCAGAGTTCACTCAGACTCATGTCCATCGAGTCAGTGATGCCATCCAGCCATCTCATCCTCTGTCGTCCCCTTCTCCTCCCGTCCCCAATCCCTCCCAGCATCAGAGTCTTTTCCAGTGAGTCAACTTTTCACATGAGGTGGCCCAAAGTACTGGAGTTTCAGCTTTAGCATCATTCCCTCCAAAGAAATCCCAGGGCTGATCTCCTTCAGAATGGACTGGTTGGATCTCCTTGCAGTCCAAGGGACTCTCAAGATAATTAGCAGTGGACAATTATCAATAGGCCTGTGGTCATACCCCAATAAGCATAATAGATTTTATGATTCTATTCAGTTACACAGATAATTAGGATATTCTTTTAGGCAACAGAGAGTCTAGGTATGAGCCCTGGGGCTCTTCCATACAGGGGGCCTGGTTTTCAGTTGGTATGTTGTTTCCATAGATATTGGACATATAGCCCAAAGTCCACAGTCCAGCGCAAGATGGAGTCCTGCTTTCAAGATGGAGCCTGTTCTGTTTCCTCCTTCAGCCTAACATATAGTAGAAACTCAATACATAAATGGTTATGAATGTTGCAAGAATAAGTATAGCATGATAAGGTAATAGAGAGTAACAAGTGAGTGCTACTTAAGCTGGGGGGATTGATTTAACTTCACATCTTGGATGAGATGACATTTTAGCAAAGACTTGAATGTACTGAAAATACTTTTTAGAATGTTCTAGAAGGCCAAACATAATCAAATTTTCAAGGAAGGCAGTGTGCATGGCACATCTGAGAAACCAGATCATGTAGAGCTTTGTAAGTCATAGGAAAGACTTGAATCTTATTGAATGTGATGGAGGAGATGGAATAGTCATAACTTGAGTATTGTGATCTAATACATAATTTTACAATATCATTTTGGTTGATCTCTTGAACGAAGGCTGTAGAGGAACAAGGATGGAAGCTGAGAAACTAATTTTTATGCTATGATTGTTATTATTGTCACATTATTAACGCTTTATTATTACTTCTTTCCTCATTGTTGAGAAATATTATTCTTTGAAAAATGTCTTCACCCAACCTAGAGCCGATTATATAGAATGAAATAAGAAAGAGAAAAAAACAAATATTGTATATCTATCTATCTATCTATGGATCTAGAAAAATAGTACTGATGAACCTATTTGCAGGGCAGGAATAGAAATACAGATATGGAAGACAGACTTGTGGACACAGACTTGTTGGGGAAGGAGAAGGTGGGGAGACTTGAGAGAGTAGCATTAAAACAATACATTACCATAAAAACAGAGAAGTAGTGGGAATTTGTTGTAGAGCACAGGGAGCACAACCGGGTACTCTGTCACAACCTGGAGGATTGGGATGGGGTGGGGGCACGAGGGAGGTTCAAGAGGGAGGGGACATACATACACCTATGGCTGATTCACATTGTTGTATGGCAGAAACCAACACAACATTGTAGCACAATTATCCTCCAATAAAAAAAAAAAAGAAAGTATCTTCACCCAAATGATTTATACATTAAACCACGAGGAAACCAAATGTAAAGATTCACATCCGCAAAAGGACCAAGTGGAATCTCTAGAAATAATTGAAAATCAGCATTATTGTTAACAAAAATTTAGTGGATCAGTTAAACAACAAATTGATACAGGTGAAAACAATAATTTAACTGGAGCTGATCTGACTTATGACTTAGAAAGCAGTTTGGAGAAATATAGAAGTGGAAGGTAAGTGAAAGGTTAAGAGACACGGGAAATTGGTTGACAAGTTCCAAACATCATATTCAGGAAGGTATTAGAATTAGTGAAAGTAAATATATCCTGATATACAAGGTGAAAATCTCTTGGAGTTAATAAAAAGCATTTTCACAGTCAACAAATACAAGGAATCCTTAGCAGATCAATCTAAACATAAAACCACCCTTTAATATTGTCTTGAAATTGCAGAACACAAAAATGAAAAAGTCTTATGAAAGACATTGAGAAAAGACCTACTATTACAATTTAACCTGACAAGAGATAGATCAACAGCAAGTATAGAATCCCAAAGAAAAAGAAACTATAACTTAAAATGCTAGAACTGATAAGATAAAATAGCTGTCAACTGAAAACTCTGTACCCAGTTAAATTAGCATTCAGGATTGAGGGTGAAGTAAACATATTTCCACTAAGTAAAGACTGAGTGAGTCTGTCATCCATGAAAACAATAATTCTGAAGAAAGGAAGTTATTCCAAAGAAAGAAATGAGATGCAAGTAGGAAATGAATGAATAAATTAGTAAAAGGTTCTTGCTGAACCTTGAAAGATGCCAGGATGCTTGGCCTCCGGAGGAGAAGTATTCAATACGGGGCCAGAGAAGAGGCTTGATCCCTCAGAGCTTTTGTGTAATAGACTTTTATTAAAGCATAAAAGGGATAGAGAAAGCTTCTGACATAGACATCAGAAGGGGGTAGAAAGAGTACCCACCTGCTAGTCTTTAGCTGGATGCTATGTAGTTACTAGCAGTCTGTTAATGAAAGAAAGGAATGTCTTAAAACTCAGAGAATGGCACCAGGTCCCTCACCCACAAGATGTATTTTGGGATAATCTTGTTACCAGGTGAATCATCCTCGGGCCATAAGACAATTGACTTGAATCTTGTAGAAAGGCGGATTACCTTACAAATAGTTTCCTTTATGTAGATTGCCTTCCCTGGTGGCTAAGAGGTTAAAGCGTCTGCCTCTAATGTGGGAGACCGGGGTTCGATCCCTAGGTCAGGAAGATCCTCTGAGAAGGAAATAGCAACCCACTCCAGTATTCTTGCCTCGGAGAATCCCATGGATGGAGGAGCCTGGTGGGCTACAGTCCACAGGGTCGCAAAATACCTAGATTAGGAGAACAATGTCTGATTATAACATACTGGTTTGTCAAGTCAGTTCTGAGGCTTTAGGTGGAAGCTACTTGAAGACAGAATCTGGGGTAAATGCATAGTGCATTAACATAGCTTAAGACAAACATTTCCATAAGAAAAATGCATTGGTTAGCTCAAATTTTGAGAAAAGTTAAGTTCAGGTGGAACCAGGTGTCATTATGGCAGCACAGTATTTTAAGAGAAACCTCTTTTTAAATTTGTATAGAGAGAGGGAAAAAATATATCACTAGTTTGTTCCCTCCTGCCTCTTAAGAGAGAGAGAAAAAAGTCTGACACTTGTAGCCTATTTCCTCTGTTTGGAGACCCCTGGCCTTCCTGCCTGTTACCCTCTCATCAGTAAAGTTAAATCTATATAAGAAATGAAAATAGTGACTCATTTTGAAGTATGTGGCGGTGGTGTTGTTCAGTTGCTAAGTTGTGTTTGACTCTTTGTGACCCCACAGACTGCAGCATACCAGGCCTCCCTATCTCCCACCATCTCTGGGAGTTTGCCCAAGTTCATGTCCATTGAATCGGTGGTGCTATCCAGCCATCTCATCCTCTGTCACCTTCTTTCCTTCTGCCTTCAATCTTTCCCAGAATCAGGGTCTTTTCCAATGAATCGGCTCTTCGCATTAGATGGCAAATCTTTGGAGCTACAGCATCAGTCTTTCCAATGAGTATTCAGGGTCAGTTTCCTTTAGTATTGACTGGCTTGATCTCCTTGCTCTTCAAGGGACTCTCAAGAGTCTTCTCCAGCACCACAATTCAAAAGCATCAATTCTTCAGCCCTGTGCCTTCTTTATTGTCCAACTCTCACATCCTGTGCATGACTACTGGAAAGACCATAACCTTGACAATACTGACCTTTGTCAGAAAAGTGGTATCTTTGCTTTTTAATTCACTGTCTAGGTTTGTCATAACTTTCCTGCCAAGAAGCAGTCACTAATTTTATGGCTGCAGTCACCATCCACAGTGATTTTAGAATCCAAGAAGAGGAAATCTGTCACTACTTCTACCTTTTCCCCTTGTATTTTGCCAGCAAATGATGGGACTGAATGCCATGATCTTATTTTCTTTTAAACACTGCGTTTTAAGCTGACTTTTTCACTCTCCTCTTTCACCCTCATCAAGAGACTCTCCAGTTCCTCTTTCTTTTCTGCCATTAAAGTAAAATCATCTGCATATCTGAGGTTGTTGGTATTTCTCCAGGCACTCTTGATTCTAGCTTATAAATCATCCAGCACGGCAATTTCTTACGATGTGTTCTGCATATAAGTTAGATAAACAGGGTGACAATAAACAGCCTTGTCATACTTCTTTCTCAATTTTGAGCCAGTCTGTTGTTCCATATAAGATTCTAACTTTTGCTTCTTGACCCAAATACAGGTTTCTCAGGAGACAGGTAAGATGCTGGTATTCCCATCTCTTTGAGAGTTTTTCACAGTTTGTTATGATCCACACTGTCAAAGGCTTTAGCATAGTCAATGGAACAGAGGTAGACATTTTTCTGGAATTCCCTTGCTTTTTCTATGATCCAGCAAATGTTGGCAATTTGATCTCTGGTTCCTCTGCTTTTTCTAAGCCCAGCTTGTATACATCTGGAAGTTCTCAGTTCTTGTACTGCTGAAGCCTAGCTTGAAGGATTTTGAGCATAACCTTAATAACATGGGAGATGAGCATGCTTTTCTGGTAGTTTGAACATTCTTTGGTACAGCCCTTCTTGGGAATTGGGGTGCAGATTGACTTTTTCCAGTCCTGTGATCACTGCTGGATTTTCCAAATTTGCTGACATATTGAGTGCAGCACTTCAATAGCATCATCTTTTAGAATTTTAAATAGCTCTGCTGGAATTCCATCATCTCCAGTAGATTTATTGGCAGCAGTGCTTTCTGAGGCCCACTTGACTTCACACTCCAAATGTCTGGCTCTGGGTGAGTGACCACACCTTCAGTGTTATCTGGGTCATTAAAATATTTTGTACAGTTCATCTGTGTATTCTCGCCATCTTTTTCTTGATTTCTTCTTCTATTAGGGCTTTACTATTTCTGTCCTTTATTGTGCTCGTCTTTGGATGAAATATTCCTTTAATGTCTCCATTTTTCTTGACGAGCTCTCTAGTTATTCCCCTTCTGTTACTTTCCTCTATTTCTTTGCATTGTTCATTGAAGAAGGGCTTCCTGTCTCCTTGCTTTTCTCTGGAAGTCTGCCTTCAGTTGGGTATACCTTTCCCTTTCTCCCTTGCTTTTTGCTTCTCTTCTTTTCTCAGCTATTTTAAAGCTTCCTCAGACAACCATTTTGCCTTCTGACATTTCTTTTTCTTTGGGGTGATTTTGTTTACTGCCTCCTGTACAATATTACCTCTACAATTTGACCTTTGAAGTGTGTAAACAAGGTCAATTAAAGTAATGGGAAAATCATCAAAGAAGACATGAGGTGATAATTATAGTTAAAGATGTCTAAGATCTTTTTATATTAACTTGAAATTTTTATGTCAAATATGTAGGTTCAAAATTTATTGCTATCCATAAGGACAAAGAAATAGAATGCATAATATCTAAAATAGTAAAGAGGGAAACAGAGCTAAAATATAAAGTTTAGTAATATACTTAATGCTAAAGAATAAATTTAAAAATAACATATTTAGTAATATGTGANTCTCATCTTTGATATCTCATATAATCTTAATGTAGAAATTAAATAAAGAGAGATTTGATGTCCTGTTAATATGAGCAGGTAAGGTTTCCAGAATTGAATATAAATTTGGAAAAGAGAAGTTATACAATTATTCTCAAACCTATTGAGTTAGACCCAACCAGAAATACGGAAACTGTCTACATTGATGTCATTTGCTCTCTCTTTATTTGAAGCCATGAGTGTAACCAATTATTAAATTCCTCAATAAAACAGGAAAAATTCAGTTCAGGACTTTTATTTCTATAACATAATAGGAGGCTACTTGGAAAAATGTATCACCATTTAGCCTTTTAAGTCTAAAATTTTGCCTGTTTTGGGTTTTATTATGGAATAGTTTTATTTGGAGATAAAATTTATAAGCTATGTGAACTGTGGGTTTTCTTTGTCCCTCCTTCTGAGCTTTTTAAAATGTTATGAGATTGTATAGCATCATGTTTATGAAAATACTTAAAACCAAATTGTTTTATTTTGGATTATTTTAAGCAAATTGTATTTTCCATAATGCCTTATGTGAGAAAGTTGATAGCTAAGGGATTGCAATAACAGAAAAGTTCAAAACTAAAATATCATTTGTTTGTCATGTGAGCTTGTTACTGAGTTATTTCTCCTTTGTATTTTGCCTAAATGACAGTCTTGTGGGTTGACATAGGAAAGAAGTAGAGAGAGGAGAGTGTTATCCAGGTTTGGTTTGTCTTACATTCTTTAGCTAGTTTTTTTTTTTTTTTTTTTTTTTTTTTTTTTTTTTTTTTTTTTTTTTTTTTTTTTTTT
>SJYQ01002854.1:596339-606667 GCA_006410935.1 Redunca redunca
TTTTTTTTTTTTTTTTGTATTTTTATTCGATTTATTTTCTTGTCTACTTTTGCCAGAATTTTCTACATGTAAAACTTTGAGGAACAAATATCAAATGTAAATGGAAAATGAACACTCTAATAAGCTAATAAGAAGCTGGATGAGCTTTCAAATAGTTATCCACCCACCTCGTATTACTTACAGTGCAGAAAACTCAATTTTAGGTATAACTGTCCAATTCCACAGCACAGAAAATGAGACTATATATATCATTACAGTCCCCAGTAGAGATAATGAGAGCATATGCACAGCTACAGCTATCCATTGAGATAATGAGATTATAAATACTGTACTCCTACTGCTTCCAGGTGTAATGAGAAGCTACCGTTTTATGGTCATATTTCCTGCAATCATCCTTGAGACCAGGAAACAGTGAATTCAGAAATAACCTAATGAGGAATAGAAACAGATAACCATTTATCATAACCTTTCCAAAATCAGCTCATGAAGAAAGGCACAAATGGCAACAAAGTTACTGAATCCATCCATTTGTTAACTAATACCTGCTGTTCTTAGAGAACCATGAACAATGAAGGCATTATTAAAGAGGCAATGACTTGAAATACTCCTCTACAGAGTTAAACATCATCCAACAGCTCTCATAAATGTAGGGTACAATTTAGAGCTTTCTGGAAATACTCATTTAATGCATTTCTTTCTCTTTCAAAGTAAAGAAAAATCAATGTCTAACATATTATTCATCAATAATGTTTTTGGCAATGAAAAAATTTTTTTGCAGCCAGAAGATATTTATATTCTTTAGATATATACATATTTCTAGTGATATTTGTGTTCAAAAATATAATGTGGAAAGGGGTCCAGGCTCAGTTTTGAAATGGGGTGGCGGATTAATTTCCATATAATCCAAATTGAACACTTTTTTTTAATATTCTTCTGTTCAGTTTTGATACTTGAGATTTAATCCCCCAAAGTAAAATGTCCTTGCATATGAGAAAATGTGATTCTAGTTTTAGGAAGGTGGAATTAATTTTTTATTGTCTTCTGCATGAACTAAGTTGCAGATTTTTAATCTCTGACTAGTTTGATCTTTGCTAGAAATTTTGAAGTAAAATCCAGATTTTGAATATTTCACGAAATTCTTTCTGCCTACTTCTAAATTTCAAAATCCACCATTCACCTTCTATCCCCTGCTGCTTTAAGATCCAGAAACAGTGGTTTTCTTACTGTTGTCCCATATGCAACGTCTTTTTTTAGGCCTTGTTCACAAAGTCTTAAGCCCACTTCCTTAGCTAGAAAATTATTTATTCTCTCACTTCCTTTAGGTATCCAGGCAAGGGAAGTCTGTCATTCATAATCATTTTATTTAAGAGACCACTCAACCTATCAACCCAGTCAGGTTACTGTATCATGATATATTTCCATTTTTTTCTTAGTAATTATCACAATATGAATATATATTTCACTTATATTACTTAATCTCTGTCTCCCCTACAAAAACATAAGAGTCAAGAAATAAGAAAACATTTCTATATTGTATATAGTTATAAAATAGGAACATAACACATGCCTGAGACATTATAGATAATAAATGAGTGATAAATAGAATCAATGACTATGTACAGGTGACTATAAATAAACAAAAATAATTAAGGCTGTGCTTATTCTATGTTGGATATGTATTTCTGGATACCTAAAATGATTTCACACACACACACACACACACACACACACACGTTGTTGTTCAGTCACTTAGTTGTGTCTGAGTCTTTGTGACCCCATGGAACAAAGATGGATTGCAGAACACTACAGTTTAATGTGATCCACACAGTCAAAGGCTTTGGCATAGTCAATAAAGCAGAAATAGATGCTTTTCTGGAACTCTCTTGCTTTTATGATGATCCATCAGATGTTGGCAATTTGATCTCTTGTTCCTCTGCCTTTCCTAAAACCAGCTTGAGCATCTGGAATTTCACAGTCCACGTATTGCTGAAGCCTGGCTTGGAGAATATTGAGCATTACTTTACTAGCGTGTGAGATAAGAGCAATTGTGCGATAGTTTGAGCATTCTTTGGCATTGCCTTTCTTTGGGATTGGAATGAAAACTGACCTTTTCCAGGTCTGTGGCCACTGCTGAGTTTTCCACATTTGCTGGCATTACACAGCCACCTGACCTGCCTCTTGAGAAACCTATATGCAGGTCAAGAAGCAACAGTTAAAACAGGACATGGAACAACAGACTGGTTCCAAATAGGAAAAGGAGTACGACAAGGCTGTATATCGTCATCCTGCTTATTTAACTTATATGCAGAGTACATCATGAGAAACGCTGGGCTGGAAGAAGCACAAGCTGGAGTCAAGATTGCTGGGAGAAATATCAATAACCTCAGATATGCAGATGACACCACCCTTATGGCAGAACGTGAAGAGGAACTGAAAAGCCTCTTAATGAAAGTGAAAGAGGAGAGTGAAAAAGTTGGCTTAAAGCTCAACATTCAGAAAACGAAGATCATGGCATCTGGTCCCATCACTTCATGGGAAATAGATGGGGAAACAGTGTCAGACTTTATTCTTTTGAGCTCCAAAATCACTGCTGATGGTGACTGCAGCCATGAAATTAAAAGATGCGTACTCTTGGAAGGAAATTTATGACCAACATAGACAGCATATTCAAAAGCAGAGACATTACTTTGCCAACAAAGGTCCATGTAGTCAAGGCTATGGTTTTTCCAGTAGTCATGTATGGATGTGAGAGTTGGAGTGTGAAGAAAGCTGAGCACTGAAGAATTGATGCTTTCAAATTGTTGTGTTGGAGAAGACTCTTGAGAGTCCCTTGCACTGCAAGGAGATCCAACCAGTCCATTCTGAAGGAGATCAGCCCTGGGATTTCTTTGGAAGGAATGATGCTAAAGCTGATACTGCAGTACTTTGGCCACCTCATGCAAAGAGTTGACTCATTGGAAAAGACTCTGATGCTGGGAGGGATTGGGGACAGCATGAGAAGGGGACGACAGAGGATGAGATGGCTAGATAGCATCACCAACTTGATGGACATGAGTTTGAGTGAACTCTGGGAGTTGGTGATGGACCGGGAGGCCTGGCGTGCTGCGATTCATGGGGTTGCAAAGAGTTGGATGCGACTGAACTGAACTGAACTGAGTGGTAAAGAACCCACCTGCTAATTCAAGAGACTTAAAGAGACACGGATTTGATCCCTGGGTTGGGAAGATCCCCTGGAGGAGGGCATGGCAACCCACTTCAGTATTCTTGCCTGGAGAATCCCATAGACAGAGGAGCCTGGTAGGCAACGGTCCATAGGGTCACAAAGAGTCAGACACAACTGAAGTGACAGCACACAGTATATATCTAAGGAGCTTCAGAACTACTCCATACCCTTGAAAATATTCTAGCTTTAACTAGAGGAACACTCATAATTCCAAAACAGAGGTAATGGAAGTAGAGACTTGACTTCCTTCAAATTGAGAAATTCGTTTTTGGAAAGACTTGGAGGAAGCCCACATTTGCCAAAGTGTTCTTAAACAAGTTTTCACTGCTTGCTGTTAATTTCATCTTTAGCTTTCTTGATTCCTTGAGAAACATATCCAGTCTAAGTTTTCACTTCAACCCTCTGTCTAGCTTTGTGGAAACCTGCTTTTGTAAGCTGTATTTTATTTTGCCAATCTTATGATACCCAATTTCTTATCTTTGGTGTCTGGTTCCTTTCAGAGCAATTGCAAACAAGATTGCCCCTGCTCCTTACTTACCATTTAAGAAATTGATCCTAAACCAAATAGAGGGGGTAGTAGAAGTCTTTTTAATCCTTAATCTTTTTATCTTCTTATTTTCACCATTCCTACCCTCATTTAAGACAGTTGTTCTTTAGAAGTCCTTCGTTCCATTGATGACAGAGCTACCCCATTCTATCATATTTTCACAGGCTAAAACTTTAGAGACATTGTTGATTCTGCCCTTTACTTTGTTCTTAAATTTAATTAATGGCTTCACAGTTTAAATTTTAAGTTAACTTTCTTACCTATGATTGCTTTCATATTTTTATGCCCATGAGAGTCTTGTTATAATACAAACCTGCAGTATATTCTGCCTGAGAAATTTTAATTAGTTGCCTCTATGTCCCAATGTAGTCTGCATACTGCTAAAAATAACCTTATTAAAGTAGCTGATGATGTATTTTCTAGGGCTAACTAGATCACAATAGATTTAAATGCAATTTCTTAATTAAACATTCCAATCTTATTATGCTATGATTTCAACCAGCATTTCTGGAGGGATCTTTGATCTTTCCCTTGACATCCGCAGTACTAAAGTAACAATAGAAAACTCTACATTCCCTGAACCTTCCTTTATTTTCAATTTACCTGTATTATTTCCTTTGTGTTTCAGAAGAAAAGTTATACCAGTAAAGACATACATTCAGTTCAGTTTAGTCACTCAGTTGTGTCTGATCTTTGTTGCTCCATGGATTGCAGCCCGGGAGGGTTCCTTGTCCATCACTAACTCCTGGAGCTTGCTCAAACACATGTCCATTGAGTTGATGATGCCATGCAACCATCTCATATCCTGTAGTCCCCTTCTACGTATGCGTTCTTTCCCAGCATCAGGGTCTTTCCCAATGAACAACTTCTTCACATCAAGTGGCCAAAGTATTGGACCTTCAGATTCAGCATCAGTCCTTCCAATGAATATTCAGGACTGATTTCCTTTAGGATGGACTGCTTGGATCTCCTTGCAGACCAAGGGACTGTCAAGAGTCTTCTCCAACACCACAGTTCAAAAGCATCAATTCTTTTGCACTCAGCTTTATTTACGGTCCAACTCTCACAAGCATACATGACTACTGGAAAGACCATAGCTTTGACTGGATGGATCTTTGTCAGCAAAGTAATGTCACTGCTTTTTAATATGCTGTCTAGGTTGGTCATAGCTTTTCTTCCAAGGAGCAAGCGTCTTTTAATTTCATGGCTGCAGTCACCATCTGCAGTGATTTTGGAGTCCAAGAAAACAAAGTCTGTTACTGTTTCTGTTGTTTCCCCATCTATTTTTGATGAAGTAATGGGACTGGATGCTGTAATCTTTGTTTTTTGAATGTTGAGTTTTAAGCCAACTTTTTCACCCTGCTCTTTCAGTTTGATCAGAGGCTCTTTAGTTCCTATTCACTTTCTGGCATAAGGGTGGTGTCTTCTGGGTATCTGAGATATTTATCCCAGAATCTTGATTCCAGCTTATGCTTCATCCAACCCAGCATTTCTCATGGTGTACTCTGCATATAAGTAAGTTTAATAAGCAGGGTGACAATATATAGTCTTGCCATACTCCTTTTCCTGTTTGGAACCAGTCTGTTGTTCCATGTCCAGTTCTAACTGTTGCTTCCTGACCTGCATACAGGTTTCTCAGGAGGCAGGTCAGGTGGTCTGGTATTCCCATCTTTTTCAGAATTTTCCACAGTTTGTGGTGATCCACACAGTGAAAGGCTTTGGCATAGTCAATAAAGCAGAAGTAGATGTTTTTCTGGAAATCTCTTGCTTTTTTCAGGATCCAACGAATGTTGGCAATTTGATCTCTGGTTCCTCTGTCTTTTCTAAATCTAGCTTGAACATCTGGAAGTTCATGGTTCACATACTGTTGAGGCCTGGCTTGGAGAATTTGGAGCACTATTTTGAAAGTGTGTGAGATGAGTGCAATTGTGCAGTAGTTTGAACATTCTTTGGCATAGCCCTTCTTTGGGATTAGAATGAAAACTGACCTTTTCCAGTCCTGTGGCCACTGCTGAGTTTTCCAAATTTGCTGCCATATTGAGTGCAGCACTTCCACAGCATTGTCTTTTAGGATTTGAAATAGCTCAACTGGAGTTTCATCACCTCCACTAGCTTTGCTTGTAGTGAGGCTTCCTAAGACCCACTTGACTTCCCATTCCAGGATGTCTGGCTCTAGGTGAGTAACCACATATTCATGATTATCTGGATCAGTAAGATCTTTTTTTGTATAGTTCTTCTGTGTATTCTTGCCACCTCTTCTTAATATCTTCTGCTTCTCTTAGGTCGATACCAGTTCTGTCCTTTATTTTTCCCCTCTTTGCATGAAAACTTCCCTTGGTATCTCTAATTTTCTTAAGGAGATCTCTTTTTTTAAAAAAATACTTTTTATACTCTCAAAATAATTAGCACATAAAAGTAAAATATTCAAATCCATAGTATCTATAGAAAATTAAACAACTAGGCTAACTCTAACACAAGGTGTAAGTCTTCTAAGCTGAATAAACCAAAGTTGTATTAATAGGAAAAAGTCTCCTCTCTTTTACTTACAAATTGAATACCATTCCATTCAAGTTTTCAACAGATTTTTAAAATAGAAATTGATAAGGTGATTTAAAAATTTATATGGAAATGAAAATGACCAAGAAAAGTCAAATTACTCATGTTAGTTTTCTTTTGCTACCGTTAAAACAAACAGTGGCTTAAAACAAAATTCACTTGTTATTTCACAGTTTCTGTAGTTCAGAAGACCAGGCCCAGCTCAGGTGGGTTCTGTAATTTTAAGTTTCATAAGGGTATAATCAGGGTGTCAGCCAGACTACATGCTCCTTTGGAGGACTGTTGGATACATTTCTAAGCTGATTCAGGTTGCTGGCAGAATTCAGTTCCTTGTAGCTGTGAGGCTGAGGTCCCTATTTCCTTGCTTCTCTTAGTCACAGGTGCCTTTCAGCTCCTAGATATTGCTTAACTGCATGGCTCTCACAATACCTGATACTTATTTCTTCTACATGATAGTCTCTATTTCCTGTCATTCAGCTTTCTTCTATTACTATATCTGTGTATTTTCGAACCAATAATAGACATTACTAACCAGTTTTATTGGAGAAGGCAATGGCACCCCACTCCAGTACTCTTGCCTGGAAAATCCCATGGATAGAGGAGCCTCGTGGGCTGTAATCATGTAATCATGAGAATGACAATCCTTTCATTTTTTCTATATAACATAAGCTAATCAAGGGAGCCATTAATCCATCATATCCTCAGGTCCTGCCCATACTCATGGAGAGGGTACTGGGCAGAGTATGTATTCCAGGGGTTGGGAAACTTAATAGGCCATCTTAAAATTCTATCTGCCACAGTATTCCCTAAGCATAATAATTAAGCCTAAAGTCATAAAGGCTAATTATAAAACTGGTTGCTGCTGCTAAGTCGCTTCAGTCGTGTCTGACTCTGTGCGACCCATAGATGGCAGCCCACCAGGCTCCCCCATCCCGGGGATTCTCCAGGCAAGAACACTGGAAGGAAGGAATGGAAGGCAATAATCATACAACATGGATAGGATTCATGAGTTGCTAAGTTGTGTCCAACTCCCTGTGACTCTATGGACTGAAGCCCCCAGATTCCTGTGACCATGAGATTTTCCCAGGCAAGAATACTGGAGAAGGTGGCCGTTTCCTTCTCCAGGGAATATTCCTGACCCAGGGATCAATCCTGGGTCTCCTGCATTACATGCAGATTTTTTACCTACTGAGCCATCAGGGAAGATAAATTTGGCTATTTATTTATATTTGTCACAAGGACCATTACAAAGTAAAAGCACAGAAATAGAAGATATTTTCAATATGTATCAAATAGCTCATATACAATATATCAAAAACTGACTTTTGGAGTGTGACAAAAAATAAGTAGCCAATAAACATGAAAATTTATTTCACTTAATTTTTAATAATATGCACATTAACCTGACAGTGTTATACAACTGCACATCTATCAGAATGGCTAAAATTTTTAAAACCCTAATAATTGGCAGTCTTTTGGGTCAATATGTACAGTAATTAGAAATTTTGTACATTTCTGTCAGGAACATAATTTGGTACAACTATTGCAGAAAAAAGCACAATTGTGTCTGCAAAAGCTAGTCATGTGCAAATCTTATTAGTCAGGCCTTTTCTCTCATATATGCATCAAAAGATATGGATAATATTCATAGTAGCACAGTTTGAATTTGCCCAATTTGGAAACAGCCCAAATGTATATCAGTAGTAGAATGGGTAAGTAAATTTGCTATATTCATGTAATGGAATGTTAAGGCACAATAAGATGAATCTCATAAATATTGAGTCAAAGAAACCCTATGCAAAAGCATAAATTACTGATTCAATTTATATAAAATATAGAAGAGAAATATCCAATAGTTTGTGATACAGGTCAGGATGGAGACAACTCTTGACAATGGAAGTAAGGAAACTAGGAGGGACATATGAGAGCCTTGGTGCCGAGAGGTCTGCTCAAACACAAATATGCGCAGGTTGTGAAAATTCGTTGAAGTGTACTTTCATGGTCTATGCATATGCATTTCTTGATATATTGTCTTAAAAACATAATCTTCAGCTTTGTAGGGTACTTTTACTTAACTTTTAATTTGCATCATTTATACACACATCAAAACTACAGCTAACTGTGATGTGTGTGTGTTTGTTGGTCACTCAGCCATGTCCAACTCTCTGCAACCCCATGGAATGTAGCTTGCCAGGCTCCTCTGTCCATGGGATTCTCCAGGCAAGAATACTGGAGTGGATTGCCATTTCCTTCTCCACAGTTAACTGTGATAATTACCTATGAATGCATTTATTTGTGCCTTATATACTGCAATACAGCCTTGTGCTTGACTAGAGAATACATGATATGACTACTAATTATTCAGTTAAAATCATGACATTGATAGACTTCCTGTCAGCCTGAACTTTGGTGATGATAGTAATATCAAGCAACATACTCCATGTTTCCCCAAAGTGCAGTGTATTTGTAGTTACATGGGTACTGTAATATATTAATTTTATTCTTTTTTTCCCCCAAGATAAAAGCAATATATGCTTGAAAAATTTGCCATGTCAATATATGTAGTGCTTTCACATTGACTATTTGCAAATTTTATTTAAATTTCAACGTTAACTTTGAGCTTAAGATTTTTGTAATTCTGATTTAGTTTGTCCATCAAGTAAGCAGATCTCTTGGAGGATATACTTGGTGGTTTTGCATCAAATACCCATAAAATATCTTTTTACTGGGCTATGACTTTTTAGAAGTATTCTTTTCTTCTCTATGCTAGTCTGACAGCTGAGAGATTAGGAAAAAGAATTTACAGTCATCCCTTGGTCTCCATCAGGGATTGGTTCCAGGACACCTTGCAGAGACTAAAATCTGCAGTGCTTAATCCCCTCATATAAAAGTGTCAAATTTGCATATCTTTGCATATACTTTAAGCCATTTCTGGTTACTTATGCTATCTAATACAATGTAAGTGCTATGTTTCCACTATCACTGCAGATGGTGATTGCAGCCATGAAATTAAGACACTTACTCCTTGGAATGAAAGTTATGACCAATCTAGACAGCATATTAAAAAGCAGAAACATTACTTTGCCAACAAAGGTCTGTCTAGTCAAAGCTATGGTTTTTCCAGTGGTCATGTATGGATGTGAGAGTTGGACTATAGAGAAAGCTGAGCACCGAAGAATTGATGCTTTTGAACTGTGGTGTTGGAGAAAACTCTTGAGAGTCCCTTGGACTGCAAGGAGATCCAACCAGTCCATTCTGAAGGAGATCATTTGCTATTATTTTCTCCCATTCTGAAGACTATCTTTTCACTTTGCTTATAGTTTCCTTTGTTGTGCAGAAGCTTTTAAGTTTAATTAGGTCCCATTTGTTTATTTTTGCTTTCATTTCCAGTATTCTGGGAGGTGGGTCATAGAGGATCCTGCTGTGATTTATGTCGGAGAGTGTTTTGCCTACGTTCTCCTCTAGAAGTTTTATAGTTTCTGGTCTTACGTTTAGATGTTTAACCCATTTTGAGTTTATTTTTGTGTACGGTGTTAGAAAGTGTACTAGTTTCATTCTTTTACAAGTGGTTGACCAGTTTTCCCAGCACCACTTGTTAAAGAGATTGTCTTTAATCCATTGTATATTCTTGCCTCCTTTGTCGAAGATAAGGTGTCCATAGGTGTGTGGATTTATCTCTGGGCTTTCTATTTTGTTCCATTGATCTATATTTCTATCTTTGTGCCAGTACCATACTGTCTTGATGACTGTGGCTTTGTAGTAGAGCCTGAAGTCAGGCAGGTTGATTCCTCCAGTTCCATTCTTCTTTCTCACGATTGGGAGAAAATAATAGCAAATGAAACAACTGACAAACAACTAATCTCAAAAATATACAAGCAACTCATGCAGCTCAATTCCAGAAGAATAAATGATCCAATTAAAAAATGGGCCAAAGAACTAAATAGACATTTCTCCAAAGAAGACATACAGATGGCTAACAAACACATGAAAAGATGCTCAACA